>SZWC01001870.1:0-87538 GCA_023375785.1 Penium margaritaceum | reverse complement strand
TGGAAGCTTTGCATCAAAGAGCATGCTACGCACCATGCCGAGGATGGTCTGATTCATCCGTTCGGCAACACCATTGCTCTGCGGCGTGTAAGGCGTTGTGGGCTGGTGGCTGATCCCATGTTGCCTCAACCAGCCCTTGCATGCCTCGTACTCTCCACCGTTGTCGCTTCGCATCGCTTTGACTTTCTTTCCGGTCTGCCGCTCCACCATGGCGACAAACTCCTGCAACTTTTCTCTGACCTCTCCCTTTGCTTTGAGGAAGAAGATCCACACCTTGCGGCTGTGGTCATCTATGAAGGTCAGAAAATACTTGCTACCACCATTTGACGCCGTGCGAAAGGGTCCGCACACGTCGGTGTGAATGAGGTCAAGGGCTGATTCTGCGCGGCGACCATTGCGCTCAAAGCGCGTTCGCTTGGTCTTGCCTTGGAGGCAAGGTTCACACAGGCTGCCACATCCAACCGCATCCTTCTTGCAACCATCCATGCCACGGACCAGCTGTTGTTGCTAGATGACTTGGAGCGTGCTGTTTGCCACATGCCCAAAGCGTCTATGCCACAGATCAGCGTCTTCGTCTTTTGTGGTAGAGGATGCTTTTTCAGTTTTCGTTGGTGTGCTCTCCTGCGTGGGTGTCGAGACCACTGCCTCTGCTGCACCCGCATGGCCCTCCTTTTCCGAGCTCTTTGCTACTGTTGTCTGCAGTACGTAGAGTCCGTCAACCCGTGGAACCTGTGCCACGAGATCTTTGTTGGCGTGGAGGACCTTGATGTCTTCGTTCCTGGCGATGACCGCCTTCTTCTGCGTGAACACTACCGTCATGTCGTTGTCCGTGATTTTTTGACACGGACAGAAGGTTTGCCGCAAAGGAGGGCATGTAGACCACGTCACGTAGCCGTAGATCCTTCTCTGCACCATTGAGGCTGATGCTCACCAGCTTGTCGCCCACGCCCTTTGCGTTCACGATGCTACCGTTTCCGCATCTGAACCGCCGATTGGTGGGGCCGATGGAGACAAATCCAGCCTGGTCGTTGCTAGAGTGATGATCGGTGCCGGAGTCAAGCCCAAAAGCTCCTGGCCTGAGCAGCGCCGCTCCTTTTTCTGGAGGCGTGCTCTGTGCCATCATGTTGGTAGCTTCTTTTCCACCCTGTTTGTTGCCTTTTTTCCCACCGCTTCCGCTGTCTTCCTTCTTTGGCGACCTGCACTCTCTTGCCCAGTGCCCAGGTTTGTCGCAGTTGTGGCAGTTACCCTGTCGCTTGGGAGCCTTGCCGCCATTGTTGCCTCCGCCACCACCGCTTCCGCTGCTGCCTTTCTGACCGGAGGCTGACCCTTTGCTCCCGCGGCCACCGTAGCATGCGGCATAGGCTGAGAATTTAGCCTCACTTCCGCTGCGGCGCATGGCCTCGTTTCGCACGTACTCAGACACTGCCGTGTATGTCAGGTCGTCCTCCTTCCAGCCACCCATGACGGTGATCATCGGGCTCCAGCTCTCCGGTAGCGCCATGAGGAGAATCATGGCTTGCATGTTCTCGTCAAGGTCCCAGTTCATCTGGCGAGCCTCACCAAAGAGTCCTTCAAACTCTCGTAGGAAATCGGGGATTGATTCGCTCTCATTCACCCGCATGCTGATCAGTCGTTGTAGGATGAATAATCTGTTCGCAAGGGAGGTGGATTGGTGCACGCGCTTGAGCTTGTCGTAAGCTTCGGAAGCCAGCGTGTACCCGGCAATGATGGGAACATACTTCTTAGCAATCGCGTTGCTGAGGAATGACATGGNTCATTTCGATCCATCCATGCCTCATGCTCGGATGTGCCTTCCGCGGGAACCTGCTCCTCTCCCTTCAGTAGTTTGATGAAGCCGCGCACTTTCATCGCCAGCTCGAACTGCCATCTCCAAAGGGGGAAGTCAATCCCCTAAAAAATGGGGATTCCTCCCAAGGGTCCAAGACCTTGCGGCAGTGACATAGCACTCACATTTGCTCCAGTGGTCTGCCATGTGGTAGCCACTGTTGAGTTTGAGGACTGCCCTACGGCAGTCCCCACTCCTCCTGATGGGTCAACCATTTTTTGTTGCCCTTATCTGCTTCCCATGTCTCTGCTGCGTTGAGGCCGATGTAGGCTGATGTTAGCTGATGTCTGCTACCGGTTTTAGGATGCAGATCCGTTGCTTACCCCTTCAGCCAATGTTCACCTGCAGACAGAGAAGATATCTACACTAACACACCCAGGGTCTTGCCACCAAGGGCAGAGCTTTTCCTGGTTGGGACTCAAGGGTCGTGCCTCCAAGGGCAGAGCTTTTCCTTGGTCCCTGTGTGCTGCGTGCAGACTAGGCCGTTGAAGTTGATGAAGCTGATGGAGCTGATGGAGCTGATGGAGCCGGCGTGCGCACCTGGAGAGAGCGTACCAGAGTTGAGCAAAGCGTGCCTTACAACTGGTCAGCGTGGGCCCATAACCCTTTGTCAACCGGCCTGAGGCAAACGGAGTAGAAAACAGGGCCGACACAATAGAACCTGCCGTCCGCTCCTAGCATTTCAGCTAGGAGAAGATATCACCCTCAAGATCACGGTTCCACACTGAGCAGTTCCTAGGCAATCACTTGCTAGCAACTGTGTCCACTTAACACTTGGTCACTTTCGCGCGAGGTGCTCGTCAAAGACTAACTCCTGGGGCTTAGACCAACCAGTGTCTTCTTTATACTGTTCCTTAGTTGGACAACTCTGTGAGGAGCATCTAAGGCCAGATTGTGTAATTAGAATGAGGAATGAGCCTGGTACATATACTCCTAGGCCTGGCTTCTAAGGTGTGTGGGTAGTGACACTTTTGGGGTGGTCACTCCAAACCACCTCACCATTCCGCCAATTGGCGCATCCACTGACCGCCAAGTGGCACACTCTCCTCATGCATGGAGAAATGTCTAAGAAACTTCCCCTGTGCTAGAAGGTCAAAAAACCTCCTGCCCACATCAAGGCTCGATCGCAGGACCTGTTGTCCCTAAGTCCAACATGTTATCCGTTGCGCTACATTTCTGGTGTCTCGCTTGGACTTGCACCACGAACAAGGTTTGGGGGACTTACTCCAAGGGAGCAGTGCATGCCCAACCTGTCCGTCAACCCATAGCAGTGGCCATGGGGCATAGAAGAATAACAGAACCAACAAGACTATATCACTGCCGAGTAGTAGCATCTGCTTGGATTTGACTGGTTTGTGACTACTACAATGATACTTCACGGGGACCATATTCATGGCCATCAAGTGCCCTGATGGACCCCAAGGAGGAAGCCAACCTTACAAGAATCAAGTCAGATTCAGTGAGGGTGTTAGAAATGTGTGATCTATGACTTCGTTTCTTGTTGCAGAAGGGCCTCGGATAAGCCAGGAAGATGTCGAGGTCACCTCTCACAAGAGAGAACAAATAAACGGTCCAACAGTCCCTTGCGAACCGTTATCGACCAAAGTGACGATAAGTCACTCGCGTTCGGCTAGCGAAGAAGCCGTTATGTTTGTGGTTTTTGTCCTGTTCACTTGTATATATGGAGGACGTCCATTCCCTCCAATACTTAACCCGAACGGTTTTGCTCATCTTGTTCCCTAGTCGCACCCTAGTTGCGCCCAAGGTACGCACTAGTTGCACCCTAGTTTTGCCCTAGTTGTGTCCTAGTTGCACCCTAGTTGTGCCCTAGTTGCACCCTAGTTGCGCCCAAGTCGCGCCCTAGTCGCGCCCTAGTCGCGCCCTAGTGGCGCCCTAGTTGTGCACTCGTTGCACCCTAGTTGCGCCCTAGTTGCGCCCTAGTTGCGTCCTAGTTGTGCCCTAGTTGCGTCCTAGTTGCGTCCTAGTTGCGCCCTAGTTGCGCCCTAGTTGCGCCCTAGTTGCGCCCGGGTGCCCTAGTTGCGCCCGGGTGCCCTAGTTGCGCCCTAGTTGCACCCAGCTCAAGCGTGCGCGCCCTCCGGTTCCGCGTGATTCTCACCCCGAGGTAGTACTCCAGCTCCCCCATGTCCGACATCTGGAATCTGCTGCTCAGCTGCTCTTTCAGCCGCTGTAGGGTCGGAAGGTCGGTTGAGCACACAATCAGGTCGTCCACGTAGAGTGCAACGATTTGATGGAGCTGTTTGTCGCGCCGCACGTACACGCTGTGATCCGCTTCACAGCGCTTGAAGCCGAGTTGTGCCATGAAGCTGTCCATCAGTTGATACCAGCATCTGGACGATTGTTTTAACCTGTACAAGGACTCCCGTAGCTTGCACACCTTGCCCTTCGGCGCCTCCACCCCCTCCGGTATCTCCATGTAGATCTCTTTGTCTATGATGCCGTTGAGGAAGGCCGTCTTTACATCCATTTGGTGGAGCTCCATGTCCTTCGCGGCTGCCATCGCAAGGATCGCCCGGATGCTTGTGAACTTGGTGACGGGAGCGAACGTCTCGTCGTAGTGCTCCCCCTTACGCTTTGCGTAACCCTTCGCCACCAGCCACGCCTTGTACTTGTCAACCACACCTTCCTTTTTGAACTTGGTCTTGAAGACCCACTTTGAGCCGATGACCTTGGCATCTTTCGGCCTATTAACCAGCTCCCACATATCGTTTTCCGTGATGGACGCCAGCTCATATTTGATGGCTGCGTCCCATTGATCCCTCTTGGGCCGCGCAAGCGCCTCTTGCACGGTTGTCGGCTCCGTTGATGTAGCCAGCATGCACCGCGTCATGCCGATCCATCGGCCGGTGCTTGCGTCGAAGCGCTTCCCCGCTTTCTGCTGCCTCCCGCTGTGGCGCGGCAGTTTTGGTGGCGCATCGTCGCTCGGCTGCGATCCCTCCAACTCTGCAAGCTCCGGTTCATCATCGACCAGACGGCTCCCCGATGATCTCTCCCGCTCCGGCAAAACATCGCCCGGGCGGCCGGCGCGTCCAGTGGATTTTCCACCAACGCCCGTTGCACACTCTGCTGGGAGTGCGCGCCTTAACACCTGTGGTGCCTCATCCGCCGGATCCTTCCGGTGGATCTCCTCATCAGCTTGATCGTCATCAGAGTCCTCCGCTTCGGCTGCCACCGCTGGTGCACCGTCGTGCTCTAATGCCACATCCTCAACTTCGGCGTCCGCCGGCTCCTTCTCGTAGTCAAGGAGCTGGAACCAGTCCTCTGTCTTTGGGGAGTCCACCACGCCCACTTCGTTGCTGCTGACGTAATTTTGCTGCTCGTCGATCTCGACGTCTCGGATGCGGATTATCTCCTCCTTGCGCATGTCGTAGAGCCGGTACGCCTTCTGCGTGCTCTCATCGCCAAGGAAGAGATACAGCTTTGCCCGCGGCTCCAGCTTGTCGTCACGCCGCTGCGCAGCCTGCACCATCGCGTGCGTCTTGCACCCAAACACTTTCAGGTGTGCCACACTTGGCTTGCGCCCGCTCCAAACCTCCTCCGGCGTCGTCCAGTCGCTCTTCCCCTTCAACACCGCTGTAGGAGTGAGGTTGATGGTGTAGCTCGCCGTACGCACAGCTTCCGTCCAGAAGCTTTGCGGCAATTCCACATCCACCAACATGGTCCGTACCATGTTCAACAGCGTCTGGTTCACCCGCTCCGCCACGCCATTTGACTGAGGCAAATACGGTGTCATTTGTTGCCATTTTATGCCCTGCTGCTTCATCCACCCGCTACAGCCCACGTACTCTCCACCGTTGTCGCTGCGTAGCGCTCTGACCTTCCGGTCAGTCTGCCTCTCCACCGCGGCAACGTACTCCTTCAGCCGGTCCAGGACCTCGCCTTTCCGCTTCATGAAGTACACGTGGAGTTGTCTGCTATAGTCATCAATGAAGGTGACGAAGTAACGCGTGCCGCCATTTGACGCCGTCTTGAATGGTCCACACACGTCGCTGTGCATGAGCTCCGGCAGGTCCGAGGCGCGATTCTCGTTCTCCTTAAACAAGTTGCGCCGCGCCTTGCCCAAAATACAAGGCTCGCACTTTTTGTGCACTGCTGCATCCGTCGCCTCTTCCGCACCGTCGATGACGAGGCCGCGTACCAGCTCGCGCTTCGCCATCTCCTTCACGGCTGCGGGTGAGGAATGCCCCAGTCGTCGGTGCCAGAGCTCCAGATCAGCTCCCCCTCCTTTGGCCAGGTTGACGGTGCGTTCCTGCGAGTCTGCCGAATCTGTCGCCGCGGGGATCACCTTGGTCTCCACGATGTAGAGCCCTCCCTCGTGCTTAGCTTCCAGCACGGGCTCGCCGCCACCGTCCTTCCGCACGACTGTCCCCTTTCTCCTGAAGAGCACCTCGTATCCCTTGTCTGTCAGGCGGCTGACACTTAGGATGTCAGCCAAGCCAGGTACGTGCTGCACGTTCTTGATCACGCGCTGCACCCGCTTCCCACCAACCACCACCTCCACGTCCACGTCTCCTTGGCCAGCCGCCGGTTCGACCTTGTCGTTCGCGACCACCATGGACTTGCTGGACTTGGTGTAGTTGATGAACCCGACCTTCTCGACTTGGGTGTGCTCCTCGGCTCCGGAGTCAAGGCATTGCCAGTTAGCGTTCTTGAGGTAGTGGTTCTGAGTGCCATTGAGGAGCGACTTCTTACCTTTGGCGTCCTTGCCGCCGGCCTTTACCTCCTCGGTGCACTCACGGGCCCAGTGGCCCTCCTTGCCGCAGTTGCGGCACGCACCCTTCTTGGCGCCCTTCTTGCCGCCACCATGTCCGCCACCTCCCTTGCTCCCACTTCCGCCACCACGCGTTTTGGTGACGAGGACCGATGAGGAAGACGAGGACTCCCCTCAGCTCCGTCGCTGCGCCTCGTTGCGGATGTACTCTGCGACCGCCCCATAGGTGAGCTTGTCTTCTGCCCATCCTCCCAAGACGGTGATAAGAGGGCTCCAACTGTCAAGAAGGGCCATGAGGAGGGCCATCGCCTGCATTTGCGTGTCGATCTTCCTCCCCACGTAGTTGCACTGTGAGGCGAGCGACTCGATCTCCTGCATGGCGGAGATGACATCATCTCCCTCCTCGATTCTCATTGTCAAAAGTCGCTTCATTGCGAAGATTTAGTTTGCCAGCGACTTGGATTGATGAATGGTGTAAAGTTTTTGCCAAGCCTCGGCTGCCAGCTTGCAGCCCTGAAAGTAGCCCCACTGCGACTCAGCCGTCCCAGACACCAGCAGCATGAGCGCCTCCGTGTTCTTCTTTTCGAAGGCCTCCTTTTGCGCTTCCGTCGCTGTCGCGTCGTCAAGGACTTCGGTTCCCTCCATGACCTGCAGCACACCCTTATGCGCAAGGTGGATCTCGAAGTGCCCCCTCCATAGCCCAAAGCCAGGGCCGCCCGCATACTTCTGGATGGCCTGCGACTCCTTCTGTGCCATTGCGCAGTCTTCCAATCCGGGACCTCAGAGTTTGACGGCGATGTCGTCCCCGACGACAATCCCATCCGCCGCGGAAGCCGTGAGCGTTGTGTAGACCGGTCAGGGCCGTGGGCCCATAACCCTTTGTTGGAAACCGGCCCCCAGATGGAGGCAGTTCCAACATGGCCTGACGGGTCTTGTACGTTCACGGCTACTTTTGTGCAGGTTCTGAGTCTAAGCGTGAGCTTTCTGGTCGCCTCACGCTATGTTTCTGGAAGTGGAAGACAGTTGTGAGACGGTCACTTTTTTTGCAAAGGGAATAACGCGATTTTGCATTGGTTTTTTGACATGGACATGATCTGAAAATTTTTAGGGCTAGTCATGAGCTATCCAACGCACCAAACCGTGCGCGATTTGGATAACCGTAACTCGCGCTACATTAGTCGAAGAGCAGCACCCCAAACCAGCCGCTCACTCGGCGGCGCGCACCACGTCGCCCGCCGAGGCGCCTTCACACATCAAGGACCCATCAAAACGCCATTCTGGAGGCGCAGATGTCCCTACGCGTAGTGGCGGCACCCCTTGCGCCTTTGGGATNCTAGTCATGAGCTATCCAACGCACCAAACCGTGCGCGATTTGGATAACCGTAACTCGCGCTACATTAGTCGAAGAGCAGCACCCCAAACCAGCCGCTCACTCGGCGGCGCGCACCACGTCGCCCGCCGAGGCGCCTTCACACATCAAGGACCCATCAAAACGCCATTCTGGAGGCGCAGATGTCCCTACGCGTAGTGGCGGCACCCCTTGCGCCTTTGGGATCTGTTTCGATGAGCTAATCATCGAGTTTGGTGATGGGGATGGATGTGGGTCGAAACCTGTTCGCGGACTTGCAGTCGGAATTTTGACTAAGTCCCCGAGTAACAAACTGTACTACTGAGTTTCGGACTCCGAGCCAGGATTTTGGCCAAGTCCCTCAGTAACAAAACTGCACCCCTAAACCCGGCGGATCATCCACCGGACGCCTCGGCAGTCCTTCCAGAGCAAAATCCCCAGATGGCATTCTGTTACTCGGTCAGGTGGATTATCCACCTCCGGTCGAACCGCGGCCGACTCCCAGAGCCGCCGCGCACACCCCAACTTTGGAAGCCCATATCTCCCTCGTTACTTGTCCGATGCAGGTGAAACAACTTCCACCAGATCCAGCAACTCGTCCACTTTCAGGGGCAATCCTCTATTATAGGATTCGAGCAATCCTCGAGTCACCATATCCGTCGACGAGGAATTTCCTCTCTCTGGCGGCTTGTCGGCGCCTCCCGGCACCGCACTTGGGCATGCAGAGGGGCAAATCTTCAACACGTAGTAGCACGGTGTAGCTACCATGCACAATGAGCGACCAAAGTAGGCATATGTACTGCCTTTGACCAAAGAAATCCGCAGTGTGTGGTCAACGTTGACACCTCATAATGCGAGTCACAAGAGTTTAGAGGGGAAAACAATGGTTTGGGAACACCAGATATCAACTAGCAACCACACGGACCTTCAATAAGTAGTGGCACGGTGTGGCTACCATGTACAGTGACAAACCAAAGTAGGCATATGCCACTAACCATGACCAAACGATTTTTACAGTGTGTGGTCAACGTTGAAAACTCATAACACGTATCACAAATGGTCCAAGGGGGAAACAACGGGTTGGGAACACTAGTTATCAACTAGCAAGTACAAAGACTTTCAACAAGTAGTGGCACGGTGTGGCTAGCATGCACAGTGACCAACCAAAGGATGCATACGTCACAGAATATGACCAAAGAAGTCCACTATGTGTGGTCAACATTGACAACTCATAACACAAGTCACAAATGGTCAGAGGGAGAGAAAATGGATTAGGAACCCTATGTATCGACTAGAAAGGACAAAGAACTTCAATAATTAGTGGCACGGTGTGGCTACTATGCACACCAAACAACCAAATTAGGCATATGTCACTGACCATGACCAAAGAATTTCAATATGGGTGGTCAACGTTCACAACCCATAAAACGAGTCACAAATGGTCACAGGGGGAAAAAATGGTTTCGGAATACTAGTTTTCAACTAGCAAGTACAACGACCTTCAATAAGTAGTAGCACGGTGCGGCTACCATGCACAATGACGGACCAAAGTAGGCATATGTACTGCCTTTGACCAAAGAAATTCCTTGTGTGTGGTCAACGTTGACAACTCATAATGCGAGTCACAAATGGTCAGAGGGGGAAACAATTGTTTGGGAACACCAGGTATCAACTAGCAAGCACAAGGACCTTCAATAATTAGTGGCACGGTGTAGCTATCATGTACAATGACCAACCAAAGTAGGCATTTGTCACTGACCATGACCAAGAAATGTCACTATGTGTGGTCAACGATAACAACTCATAACACGAGACACAAATTGTCAGAGGAGGAAACAATGGTTTGTGAATACTAGTTATCGACTAGCAAGTACAAAGACTTCCAATATTTAGTGGCACAGTGTGGCTACCATTCACAGTGACCAACCAAATTATACATATGTCACTGACCATGACCAAAAAACTTCACTTCATGTGGTCAACGTTGACAACTCACAACAAGATTCACAGATAGTCAGGGGGGTAACAAAGGTTTGGCAACACTAGCTATCAACTAGAAAGCACAACAACCTTCAATACGTAGTGACACGGCGTGGCAACCATGTACATTGACAAACCAAAGTAGGCATATGCCACTAACCATGACCGAAAGAATTTCACAGTGTGTGGTCAGCGTTGAAAACTCATAACACGAGTCACAAATGGTCAGAGGGGGAAACAATGGGTTGGGAACACTAGTTATCAACTAGCAAGTACAAAGACCTTCAACAAGTACTGGCACGGTGTGACTAGCATACACAGTGACCAACCAAAGGATGCATACGTCACTGACTATGACCAAAGAAGTCCACTATGTGTGGTCAACATTGACAACTCATAACACGAGTCACGTATGGTCAGAGGGAGAGACAATGGTTTGGGAACCCTCTGTATCGACTAGTAAGGACAAAGAACTTCAATAAGTAGTAGCACGGTGTGGCTACTATGCACACCAAACAACCAAACTAGGCATATGTCACTAACCATGACCAAAGAATTTCAATATGGATGGTCAACGTTCACAACCCATAAAAAAAGTCACAAATGGTCAGAGGGGGGAAACAATGGTTTCAGAATACTAGTTTTCAACTAGCACGTACAATAACCTTCGATAAGTAGTAGCACGGTGTGGCTACCATGCACAATGACCGGCCAAAGTAGGTATATGTACTGCCTTTGACCAAAGAAATCCGCTCTGTGGTCAACGTTGACAACTCATAATGCAAGTCACAAATGGTCAGAGGGGGAAACGATGGTTTGGGAACACCAGGTATCAACTAGCAAGCACAAGGAAGTTCAATAAGTAGTGGCACGGTGTGGCTACCATGTACAATGACCAACCAAAGTAGGCATATGTCACTGACCATGACCAAATAATGCCACTATGTGTGGTCAACTTTGACAACTCATAGCAAGAGTCACAAGTGGTCAGAGGGGGAAACAATGGTTTGTGAGTACTAGTTATTGACTAGCAAGTACAAAGACCTTCAATATGTAGTGGCACAGCGTGGCTACCATGCACAGTGACCAACCAAAGTATGCATCTGTCACTGAGCATTACCAAAGAATTTCACTTCATGTGGTCAACGTTGACAACTCACAACAAGAGTCACAGATAGTCAGAGGGGGAAGCAATGGTTTGGAAACACTGGCTATCAACTAGAAAGCACAAAGATCTTCATTACATAGTGAAGCGGCGTGGCAACCATGTACAGTGACAAACCAAAGTAGGCATATGCCACTAATCATGACCAAAAGACTTTCACAGTGTGTGGTCAGTGTCAGGATTTTGAAGAGTTGTGAAGGCGACGCGAGAAGAGTTGCAGTACTGGATGGGCACAAGTTGTGGGTTGAGTAGGTTGGCAGTAACAAGTTCTGGAGTTGAGCGATGCGAGACAAGCAGGCAAGTGAAGGAAGGCAATGATCGAAACTACAAGGATTGTGAAGGAAAATGGATTATTTGACAGAAGAGTAGAAGCAAGAGACACATTGATCTAGGTTGCCTAAAATAGTGTTGCTCATACCTCGCTAGTACCCGTGCGAGGTGGAAGCGCTAGTTCGTTTTCTTTGAGAGACGTGTTGCGATGGTTTCGCCACGGCGCTGTTTGTTGGATCTCTCCGAGACTTTGGGACGTGATGCTGTCAATGCACGGATCTCGTTGGTGCATGCTCTTTGAGATTCGTGCGGTTCTTTTTTGTTGTGGGTGCTCATATGTGTTCCGGTCTTCTTGCTGGTTTCTCTTCTTTATTTCCGATACCCTCCGTGACGGGGAACCAGCGTGGAAGCATCAAGTTTCTCTGGTCCTGAGACCATGAAGATATACCAGGGTTGCATGTTGGGCCTGGTATAGGGCTTTGGTGAAGATGTCAGCCCTGTTGGCCGTTGAGACCACATGCTAAACCAGGAGTTCTTTTGCCTGCACCTTTTCCATGATAAAGAAGTAGCGCAGTTCAATGTGCTTGGTCCGTCCGTGGTAGACTGGGTTCTCCGTGAGGGCGATGGTGCTCCGGTTGTCACACCAGAGGACTGGGAGTGGTTGTGGATATCCCAGGTCCTGTAGTAGATGCTTGAGCCAGATGGCTTCTTGGGCAGCCATGGTACCTGCATACAGTTCTGCTTCATAGGATGAGAGTGAAACAGAAGAGGACCTAGTGGACCGCCAGTTGATCAGTCCAGAACCAAGGTGAAAGCCGTAGCCTTGTGATGATTTGCGGTTGGCTTGATCATCTGCCCAAGAGGAGTCACTGTATCATTCCAGTTTTATCAGTTGAGTGCCTCCCAGCTCAAGATAGAAGGATGAAGTCTCTCCCAGGTACCTCAAGACTCGTTTTGCTGCCTTCCACTGCTGGTCACTGTGATTTCCTTCTCCAACATACCGTGACAGAACACTGAGAGGGCAAGCGAGGTCGGGACGAGTGCAGACCATGGCATACATCAGGGATCCCACCAGTTCAGGATAGGGTTCTGGGGAAGGTGAGGAGACTGTGTATGCTGATGAGGTGAGCTTGTGGTCCACCGTCATGGGGGTTGGGGCCCCGTTGCTGTTTTCGAGCCCAAAGTGCTTCGGGAGGGAAGCAATGTAGGGTTCCTGAGATAGGGTGATGAGTCGTTTTTCTCGGTCCCTCTTGATGTCAATCCCCACATAATGGGTCAGTTCCCCAAGGTCCTTCATGGTAAAACGCCCCAGGAGCGCTTGCTTCAGACTACGGAGAGCACTGGGATTGTTTGAGGCAAGAGCGAGATCGTCCACATAGGCTAAAATGTAGGTCTGCTCATGTGGCCGAGAACGGAGGAACAGACTAGGATCGGCGGTGGAAACCGTGAACCCCAGGTCAAGGAGGGTTGCTTGGAGTTTGGCATGCCATTCTCGAGGAGATTGTTTGAGCCCATAAACCAGGCGATGCAGCTTCCAGACAGTGTTGGGCTGGTCTGGAGTGTACCCTTCCGGGCACGCCAGGTAGATAGTTTCATGTAGATCTCCTTGGAGAAAGGCTGTGGACACGTCCATGGCATGCAGCTCCATGTCGTCCGTGGCGGCAATGTGCAGCAAGGCTCGTAGGGTGGTCAATTTGGCAGTAGGGGAGAAGGTGTCGAAAAAGTCTACTCCGTGGCGCTGTGAGAACCCTTTTGCCACATAGTGAGCCTTGAATCCTGGTGGCTTCCCCACCTGGGTCTTAACTCGGAAGACCCATTTGCCTGCAACCACATTGGTGTGAGCTGGTCGAGGAACGTCAGTGTAGGTGGAGGTTGCTTTGAAGGAAGCCAGCTCGCTGGCAATGGCGGCGCGCTATTGGTCAGTTTGGGGTCCGTTTACAGCCTCCGCATATGTGCTGGAGGTGGCAATGGGAGCTGTGGTGATTGTGGTGTTGAGCAGAGGACTGCGAGGATAGCGTCGTCGTCGAGGATTCATGGGAGGCGTTGGTCGTCGAAGAGCATTGAGGCTGTCTCCAGCTGTTATCCAGGAGGGTAGGAAGGAGGTTCGAAGAAGCTCAACCTGGCAATCTTCCTGGATGTTAAGGTCTCCGTTTGTGTCAATCAGGGTGACAAGTGAGGCTGCTGCTCTATTTCTGGTAGACCGTCGTAACATCGGTTCTGCTGCTGGCACGGTTCTTGGAGCCGGTGCTCCAGAAGCCGCGGCTTCATCCGTGGCTGCCGCTGATGCCGCTGGTGCTGCTGCTCCTATGGTTGGAGGCGCGACTGTTGCTGTTGAGGGAAGTGGTCGCCCGAGTGTTGGGAGATGTTCCGAGACAGTTTTGAAGTCGTCGTCAGGAGTGAGAGGGGTGAGTGGTGGTAGTGAACTTGGTCTTGGTTGTACGGGTGTGTGTGTAGGAGAGAGTGGTGACGGAGCAAATTCTGGTGAAGGAGTTCCTGGTGTGGGAGGAACGACTGGTGGAGGCAGGATGGTTGAAGCAGTGGTCACTGTAGGTTGTTCTGGAAAAAGTGTCCAGGTAAGAGGAGTAGTGGAGATGGGCGAGGATTGCCGGAAGAAGGGAGTGATTTTGTCAAACTGGACGTCTGTGCTACAGGTTCCCCGTTTGAGTTCGGGCTCGTAGAACAGGTAACCAGAAGAGTTGAGGGTGAAGCTGACAAACATGCGGTGCGAGGCTCATGGAGCAACCTTGGAGAGATGCGAGTGAGCTCTGTCCGTTTTGTTGAGTAGGACATAGGCTGTAGAATCCCATACTCGGAGTTTGGAGACGTCTGGCTTATGTCCCTGCCAAAGTTCAGCTGGGGTGATGTCAGGAAGATGCTTGGCGGGATAATAGTTGTGTACCCTGGTGGCATAGCGAAGGGCATAGGTCCAGAAGGTTTCAGGTGCTCCTGCATGCACAAGTAGAGTGCGAGTGAGGGCGACCAGGACACCATTCCATCTCTCTGCCACTCCATTTGCGCAAGGTGCTTCTGGAACACTCATCTCATGTCCAATGCCACGCTTTGCTAGGAATTCACGGAGTTCGTGAGGCAGGAATTCACCACCTCTGTCTGTCCAGAATTTTCCAATGGACCAATTGAGTCGGCTCATTTGATACTTTGACCACTTGATGAAGGCAGGCTTGGCATCAGCTCTGGACTTGAGAGGGATTGTTGCTCCGAAACGAGAATGGTCGTCCACAATGGTGAGGAAGTACTCATATCCTTGAAGGGAGGTAGGGTGAATGGGTCCCACAAGGTCCATGTGGAGGATGTCAAGAGGTTTTGCTGCTCGAGCGGCTCGAGGAGGGTGAGGAGATGCTTTAAACTTTCCAAGACTGCAGGCAGTGCAAGGTGGTCCTGCAAGACGGGTTAGAGGTGAGAGGGGCGGCAGGCCTTTCACCATGTTTTTGGCCTGGAGGCAAAGAAGGGCGTTGAAATTAGGATGGCCTATGTGGTGATGATGTAGGAGCAGAGGATGTGAGAGGCTGCGGCAGTCACAGGTGGAAGGTTGAGTCCCGGCTTCAACAGCAAAGATTGCTGTTGGGCGAGGAATCTGCAGTCGGTAGAGGTTGTTGCAAACTGTGAAGGTTGCCAGTGGTTTATCGTCAGCTGTCGTTAGTTGGGCTTCTGATCCATAGGCAGGGAAGAAGATGTTGATGCCTTCCTTTTGAAGTTGATGAACTGAAAGGAGATTGTGACGTAGGTCAGGGGTATGGTAGCCCCGGATCTGACCGCTTGGTGCTACTGGAGATATGAGAGTTGCAGAGTAGCGGCAGAGTGATGTCATCCCTTTGGTAACGCCAGGGATTGTCCCTGGTGTTGCCAGCGGTGTGGTGACATCAGCATCCTTGAGGGCATGAATCGCACATCCTGAATCAATAACTTGTTCGATGTAGAGAGAGTCAGATGTCGCGAGAAGTGTCAGAGGTGGAAGGTCTGCATCTTGGATCAATACTTGAGCGACATCAAGAAAGGAAGGCTCCTTTGCGGTGTCCCTGTCGGCATTGTCCTTGTCTGACGCGGCGCGTGTCGGAAGGAGGTGAACAAGCACAATTGCAACTGTGAAGATGATTACTTGAATCATGGTGACTGGGTAACCAGGGCTAGGAACCTAGTGCTCTGATACCATGTCACGATTTTGAGGAGTTGTGAAGGCGATGCGAGAAGAGTTGCAGTACTCGATGGGCACAAGTTGTGGGTTGAGTAGGTTGGCAGTAAAAAATTATGGAGTTGAGCGATCCGAGACAAGCAGGCAAGTGAAGGACGGCAATGATCGAAACTGCAAGGATTGTGAAGGATAATGATTATTTGACAGAATAGCGGGAGCAAGAGATACATTGATCTAGGTTGCCTAAAATAGCGTTGCTCACGCCTCGCTAGTACCCCTACGAGGTGGAAGTGCTAGTTCGTATTCTTTGAGAGACGTGTTGCGACAGTTTCGCCGCGGCACTGTTTGTTGGATCTCTCCGAGACTTTGGGATGTGATGTTGTCAATGCACGGATCTCGTTGGTGCATGCTCTTTGAGATTCGCGCGGTTCTTTTTTGTTGTGGGTGCTCGGATGTGTTCCGGTCTTCTTGCTGGTTTCTCTTCTTTATTTCCGACAGTCAGCGTTGAAAACTCATAACACGAGTCACATATGGTCAGAGGGGGAAACAATGGGTTGGGAACACTAGTTATCAACTAGCAAGTACAAAGACCTTCAACAAGTAGTGGCACGGTGTGGCTAGCATGCACAGTGACCAACCAAAGGATGCATACATCACTGACTATGGCCAAAGAAGTCCACTATGTGTGGTCAACATTGACAACTCATAACACAAGTCAAAACTGGTCAGAGGGAGAGACAATGGTTTGGGAACTCTATGTATGGACTAGAAAGGACAAAGAACTTCAATAAGTAGTGGCACGGTCTGGCTACTATGCACCCAGAACAACCAAACTAGACATATGTCACTGACCATGACCAAAGCATTTCAATATGGGTGGTCAACGTTCATAACCCATAACACGAGTCACACATGATCAGAGGGGGAAACAATGGTTTTCGAATACTGGTTTTCAACTAGCAAATACAACGACCTTCAATAAGTAGTAGCACGGTGTGGCTACCATGCACAAAAACGGACCAAAGTAGGCATATGTACTGCCTTTGACCAAAGAAATCCGCTGTGTGTGGTCAACGTTGACAAATCACAATGCGAGTCACAAATGGTCAGAGGGGGAAGCAATTGTTTGGGAACACCAGGTATCAACTAGCAAGCACAAGGACCTTCAATATGTAGTGGCACGGTGTGGCTACCATGTACAATGACCAACCAAAGCAGGCATATGTCACTGCCCATGACCAAAGAATGTCACTATGTGTGGTCAACGATGACAACTCATAACACAAGTCACAAATGGCCAGATGAGGAAACAATGGTTTGTGAATACTAGTTATTGACTAGCAAGTACAAAGACCTTCAATATTTAGTGGCACAGTGTGGCTACCATGCACAGTGACCAACCAAATTATGCATATGTCACTGACCATGACCAGAGAATTTCAATTCATGTGGTCAACGTTGACAACTCACAACAATAGTCACATATAGTCAAAGGGGGTAACAATGGTTTGGGAACACTAGCTATCAACTAGAAAGCACAAAGACCTTCAATATGTAGTGACACGGTGTGGCAACCATGTACAGTGACAAACCAAAGTAGGCATATGCCACTAACCATGACCGAAATAATCTCACAGTGTGTGGTCTGCGTTGGAAACTCATAACACGAGTCACAAATGGTCTAAGGGGTAAACAAAGGGTTGGGAACACTAGTAAACAACTAACAAGTACAGAGACCTTCAACGTGTAGTGGCACGGTGTGGCTAGTGTGCACAATGACCAACCAAAGGATGCATACGTCACTGACTATGACCAAAGAAGTCCACTATGTGTGGTCAACATTGACAACTCATAACACGAGTCACAAATGGTCAGAGGGAGAGACAATGGTTTGGGAACACAATGTATCGACTAGAAAGGACAAATAACTTCAATAAGTAGTGGCACGATGTGGCTACTATGCACACCGAACAACCAAACTAGGCATATGTCACTAACCATGACCAAAGAATTTCAATATGGGTGGTCAACATTCACAACCCATAACACAAGTCACAAATGGTCAGAGGGGGGAAACAATGGTTTCGGAATATTAGCTTTCAACTAGCACGTACAACGACCTTCAAAACGCAGTAGCACGGTGTGGCTACCATGCACAATGACCGGCCAAAGTAGGCATATGTACTGCCTTTGACCAAAGAAATCCGCTGTGTGGTCAACGTTGACAACTCATAATGCGAGTCACAAATGGTCAGATGGAGAAACGATGGTTTGGGAACACCGGGTATAAACTAGCAAGCACAAGGAACTTCAATAAGTAGTGGCAAGGTATGGCTACCATGTTCAATGACCAACCAAAGTAGGCATATGTCACTGACCATGATCAAAGAATGTCACTATGTGTGGTCAACTTTGACAACTCATAACACGAGTCACAAATGGTCAGAGGGGGAAAGAATGGTTTTTGAATACTAGTTATCAACTAGCAAGTACAAAGATCTTCAACTTGTAGTGGCACAGTGTTTCTACCATGCACAGTGACCAACCAAAGTATGCATATGTCACTGACCATGACCAAATAATTTCACTTCATGTGGTCAACGTTGACAACTCACAACAAGAGTCACAAATATTCAGAGGGGGTAACAATGGTTTGGGAACACTAGCTATCAAGTACAAAGCACAAAGACCTTCAATACATAGTGACACGGCGTGGAAACCATGTACAGTGACAAACCAAAGTAGGCATATGCCACTAACCATGACCAAAAGAATTTCACAGTGTGTGGTCAACGTTGAAGACTCATAACACGAGTTACAAATGGTCAGAGGGGGAAATAATGGGTTGGGAACACTAGTTCTCAACTAGCAAGTACAAAGACCTTTAACAAGTAGCGGCACGGTGTGGCTGGCGTGCACGGTGACCAACCAAAGGATGCATACGTTTCTGTCTATGACCAAAGAAGTCCACTATGTGTGGTCAACATTTACAACTCATAACACGAGTCATAAATGGTCAGAGGGAGAGACGATAGTTTGGGAACCCTCTGTATCGACTAGAAATGACAAAGAAATTCAATAAGTAGTGGCACGGTATGGCTACTATGCACACCGGACAACCAAACTAGGCATATGTTACTGAGCATGACCAAAGAATTTCAACATGGGTGGTCAACGTTCACAACCGATAACACAAATCACAAATGGTCAGAGGGGGAAATAATGGTTTCGGAATATTAGTTTTCAACTAGCACGTACAACGACCTTCAATAAGTAGTAGCACGGTGTGACTACCACGCACAATGACCGGCCAAAGAATGCATATATACTGCCTTTGACCAAAGAAATCCACTGTGTGTGGTCAACGTTGACAACTCACAATGCGAGTCACAACTGGTCAGAGGGGGAAACGATGTTTTGGGAACACCAGGTATCAACTAGCAAGCACAAGGAACTTCAATAAGTAGTGGCGCGGTGTGGCTACCATGTACAATGACCAACCAAAGTACGCATATGTCACTGACCATGACCAAAGAATGTCACTGTGTGTGGTCAACTTTGAAAACTCATAACAAGAGTCACAAATGGTCAGAGGGGGAAACAATGGTTTCTGAATACTAGTTATCGGCTAGCAAGTACAAAGATCTTCAATATGTAGTGGCACAGCGTGGCTACCATGCACAGTGACCAACCAAAGTATGCATATGTCACTGACCATGACCAAAGAATTTCACTTCATGTGGTCAACGTTGACAACTCATAACAAGAGTCACAGATAGTCAGAGGGGGTAGCAATGGTTTGGGAACACTGGCTGTCAACTAGAAAGTACAAAGACCTTCAATACATAGTGACACGGTGTGGCAAATATGTACAGTGACAAACCAAAGTAGGCATATGCCACTAACCATGACCAAAAGAATTTCACAGTGTGTGGTCAGCGTTGAAAACTCATAACACGAGTCACAAATGGTCAGATGGGGAAAGAATGGGTTGGGAACACTAGTTTTCAACTAGCAAGTACAAAGACCTTCAACAAGTAGTGGCACGGTGTGGCTAGCGTGCAAAGTGACTAACCAAAGGATGCATACGTCACATAATATGACCAAAGAAGTCCACTATGTGTGGTCAACATTGACAACTCATAACACAAGTCACAAATGGTCAGAGGGAGAGACAATGGACTGGGAACCCTATGTATTGACTAGAAAGGACAAAGAACTTTAATACGTAGTGGCACGGTGTGGCTACTATGCACATCAAACAACCAAACTAGGCATATGTCACTGACCATGACCAAAGAATTTTAATCTGGGTGGTCAACGTTCACAACCCATAACACGAGTCACAAATGGTCAGAGGGGGAAACAATGGTTTCGGAATATTAGTTTTCAACTAGCAAGTACAACGACCTTCAATAAGTAGTAGCACGGTGTGGCTACCATGCACAATGACGGACCAAAGTAGGCATATGAACTGCCTTTGACCAAAGAAATCCGTTGTGTGTGGTCAACGTTGACAACTTATAATGCGAGTCACAAATGGTCAGAGGGGGAAATAATTGTTTGGGAACACCAGGTATCAACTAGCAAGCACAAGGACCTTCAATAAGCAGTGGCACGGTGTGGCTACCTTGTACAATGACCAACCAAAGTATGCATATGTCACTGACCATGACCAAAGAATGTCACTATGTGTGGTAAACGATGACAACTCATAACACGAGTCACAAATGGTCAGAGGAGGAAACAATGGTTTGTGAATACTAGTCATCGACTAGCTAGTACAAAGACCTTCAATATTTAGTGGCACTGTGTGGCTACCATGCACAGTGACCAACCAAATTATGCATATGTCACTGACCATGACCAAAGAGTTTCACTTCATGTGGTCAACGTTGACAACTCACAACAAGAGTCACAGATAGTCAGGGGGGGTAACAATGGGTTAGGAACACTAGCTAGCAACTAGAAAGCACAAAAACCTTCAATACGTAGTGACACGGCGTGGCAACCATGTACAGTGACAAACCAAAGTAGGCATATGCCACTAACCATGATCGAAAGAATTTCACAGTGTGTGGTCAGCGTTGAAAACTCATTACACGCGTCACAAATGGTCAGAGGGGGAAACAATGGGTTGGGAACACTAGTTATCAACAAAGACCTTAAAAAAGTAATGGCACGGCGTGACTAGCGTACACAGCGACCAACCAAAGAATGCATACGTCACTGACTATGACCAAAGAAGTCCACTATGTGTGGTCAACATTGGCAACTCATAACACGAGTCACAAATGGTCAGCGGGAGAGACAATGGTTTGGGAACCCTATGTATTGACTAGAAAGGACAAATAACTTCAATAAGTAGTGGCACGGTGTGGCTACTATGCACACCAAACAACCAAACTAGGCATATGTCACTAACCATGACTAAAGAATTTCAATATGGGTGGTCAACGTTCACAACCCATAACACAAGTCACAAATGGTCAGAGGGGGAAACAATGGTTTCGGTATATTAGTTTTCAACTAGCACATACAACGACCTTCAATGAGTAGTAGCATGGTGTGGCTACCATGCACAATGACCGGCCAAAGTAGGCATATGTACTGCCTTTGACCAAAGAAATCCGCTGTGTGGTCAACGTTGACAACTCATAATGCAAGTCACAAATGGTCAGAGGGGGAAACGATGGTTTGGGAACACCAGGCATCAACTTGCAACGACAAAGAACTTCAATAAGTAGTGGCACGGTGTTGCTACCATGTACAATGACCAACCAAAGTAGGCATATGTCACTGACCATGACCAAAGAATGTCACTATGTGTGGTCAACTTTGACAACTCATAACAAGAGTCACAAATGGTCAGAGGGGGAAACAATGGTTTATGAATACTAGTTATTGACTAGCAAGTACAAAGACCTTCAGTATGCAGTGGCACAGCGTGGCTACCATGCCCTGTGACCAACCAAAGTATGTATCTGTCCCTGACCATGACCAAAGAATTTCACTTCATGTGGTCAACATTGACAACTCACAACAAGAGTCACAGATAGTCAGAGGGGGTAGCATTGGTTTGGGAACACTGGCTCTCAGCTAGAAAGCACAAAGACCTTCAGTACGTAGTGACACGGCGTGGCAACCATGTACAGTGACAAACCAAAGTAGGCATATGCCACTAACCATGACCAAAAGAATCTCACAGTGTGTGGTCAGCGTTGAAAACTCATAACACGAGTCACAAATGGTCAGAGGGGGAAACAATGGGTTGGGATTACTAGTTATCAGCTAGCAAGTACAAAGACCTTCAACAAGTAGTGGCCCGGTGTGGCTAGCATGCACTGTGACCAACCAAAGAAGTCACTGAGTATGACCAAAGAAGTCCACTATGTGTGGTCAACATTAACAACTCATAACACAAGTCAAAGCTAGTCAGAGGGAGAGACAATGGTTTGGGAACCCTATGTATCGACTAGAAAGGACAAAGAACTTCAATAAGTAGTGGCACGGTGTGGCTACTATGCACACAGAACAACCAAACTAGGCATATGTCACTGACCATGACCAAAGAATTTCAATATGGGTGGTCAACGTTCATAACCCATAACACGAGTCACAAATGGTCAGAGGGGGAAACAATGGCTTCGGAATATTAGTTTTCAAGTAGCAAGTACAACGACCTTCAATAAGTAGTAGCACGGTGTGGCTACCATGCACAACAACGGACCAAAGTAGGCATATGTACTGCCTTTGACCAAAGAATTCTGCTGTGTGTGGTCAACGTTGACAACTCATAATGCGAGTCACAAATGGTCAGAGGGGGAAGCAATTATTTGGGAACACCAGGTATCAACTAGCAAGCACAAGGACCTTCAATATGTAGTGGCACGGTGTGGCTACCATGTACAATGACCAACCAAAGTAGGCATATGTCACTGGCCATGACCAAAGAATGTCACTATGTGTGGTCAACAATGACAAATCATAACACAAGTCACAAATGGTCAGAGGAGGAAACAATGGTTTGTGAATACTAGTTAGTGACTAGCAAGTACAAAGACCTTCAATGTTTAGTGGCACAGTGTGGCTACCATGCACAGTGACCAACCAAATTATGCATGTCACTGACCATGACCAAAGAATTTCACTTTATGTGGTCAACGTTGACAACTCACAACAAGAGTCACAGATAGTGAGAGGGGGTAACAATGGTTTGGGAACACTAGCTATCAACTAGAAAGCACAAAGACTTTCAATACGTAGTGACACGGCGTGGTAACCATGTACAGTGACAAACCAAAGTAGGCATATGCCACTAACCATGACCGAAAGGATTTCACAGTGTGTGGTCAGCGTTGAAAACTCATAACACGAGTCACAATTGGTCAAAGGGGGAAGCAATAGGTTGGGAACACTAGTTATCAACTAGCAAGTACAGGGACCTTCAACATGTAGTGGCACGGTGTGGATAGCGTGCAGAGTGACCAACCAAAGGATGCATACGTCACTGACTATGTCCAAAGAAGTCCACTATGTGTGGTCAACATTGACAACTCATAACACGAGTCACAAATGGTCAGAGGGAGAGGCAATGGCTTGGTAACCCTATGCACCGACTAGAAAGGACAAAGAACTTCAATAAGTAGTGGCACGGTGTGGCTACTATGCACACCGAACAACCAAACTAGGCATATGTCACTAACCATGACCAAAGAATTTAAATATGGGTGGTCAACGTTCACAACCCATAACACAAGTCACAAATGGTGAGAGGGGGAAACAATGGTTTCGGAATATTAGTTTTCAACTTGAACGTACAACGAACTTCAAAAAGTAGTAGCACGGTGTGGCTACCATGCACAATGACCGGCCAAAGTAGGCATATGTACTGCCTTTGACCAAAGAAATCCACTGTGTGGTCAACGTTGACAACTCATAATGCGAGTCACAAATGGTCAGAGGGGGAAACGATGGTTTGGGAACACCAGGTATCAACTAGCAAGCACAAGGAACTTCAATAAGTAGTGGCACGGTGTGGCTACCATGTACAATGACCAACCAAAGTAGGCATATGCCACTGACCATGAACAAAGAATGTCACTATGTGTGGTCAACTTTGACAACTCATAACACGAGTCACAAATGGTGAGAGGGGGAAACAATAGTTTGTGAATACTAGTTATCGACTAGCAAGTACAAAGACCCTCAATATGTAGTGGCACAGCGTGGCTACATGCACAGTGACCAACCAAAGTATGCATATGTCACCGATCATGACCAAAGAATTTCACTTCATGTGGTCAACGTTGACAACTCACAACAAGAGTCACAGATAGTTAGAGGGGGTAACAATGGGTTGGGAACGCTAGCTATCAACTAGAAAGCACAAAGACCTTCAATACGTAGTGACACGGTGTGGCAACCATGTACAGTGACAAACCAACGTAGGCATATGCCACTAACCATGACCGAAAGAATTTCACAGTGTGTGGTCAGCGTTGAAAACTCATAACACGAGTCACAAATGGTCAGAGGGGGAAACAATGGATTGGGGACACTAGTTATAAACTAGCAAGTTCAAAGAACTTCAGTAAGCAGTGGCACGGTGTGGCTACTATGCACACCGAACAACCAAACTAGGCATATTTCACTGACCATGACCAAAGACTTTCGATATGCGTGGTCAACGTTCACAACCCATAACACGAGTCACGAATGGTCAAAGGGGGAAACAATGTTTTCGGATTATTAGTTATGAAATAGCAAGTACAACGACCTTCAATGAGTAATAGCACGGTGTGGCTACCATGCACAATGACTAGCCAACGTAGGCATATGTACTGCCTTTGACCAAAGAAATCCGCTGTGTGTGGTCAGCGTTGACAACTCATAATGCGAGTCACAAATGGTCAGAGGGGGAAACGATGGTTTGGGAACACCAGATATCAACTAGCAAGCACAAGGACCTTCAATAAGTAGTGGCACGGTTTGGCTACCATGTACAATGACCAACCAATGTAGGCATATGTCACTGACCATGACCAAAGAATGTTACTATGTGTGGTCAACTTTGACAACTCATAACACAAGTCACAAATGGTCAGAGGGGGAAACAATGGTTTGTGAATACTAGTTATCAACTAGCAATTACAAAGACCTTCAATATGTAGTGGCACTGTGTGGCTACCATGCACAGTGACCAACCCTAGTATGTATATGTCACTGACCATGACCAAACAATTTCACTTCATGTGGTCAACGTTGACAACTCACAACAAGAGTCACAGATAGTCAGAGGGGGCAACAATGGTTTGGGAACACTAGCTAACGACTAGAAAGCACAAAGATCTTCAATACGTAGTGACACGGTGTGGCAACCATGTACAGTGACAAACCAAAGTAGGCATATGCCACTAACCATGGCCAAAATTATTTCACAGTGTGTGGTGAACGTTAAAAACTCATAACACGAGTCACAAATGGTCAGAGGGGGAAACAATGGGTTGGTAACACTAGTTATCAACTAACAAGTACAAAGACCTTCAACAAGTACTGGCATGGTGTGACTAGCGTACACAGTGACCAACCAAAGGATGCATACGTCACTGAATATGACCAAAGAAGTCCACTATGTGTGGTCAATATTGACAACTCATAACACGAGTCAGAAATGGTCAGAGGGAGAGACAATGGTTTGGGAATCCTATGTATCAACTAGAAAGGACAAAGAACTTCAATACGTAGTGGAAGGGTGTGGCTACTATGCACACCGAACAACCAAACTAGGCATATGTCACTGATCATGACCAGAGAATTTCAATAAGAGGGATGGTCAACATTCACAACCCATAACACGAGTCACAAATGGTCAGAGGGGGAAACAATGGGTTGTGAATACTATTTATCGACTAGCAAGTACAAAGACCGTCAATATGTAGTGGCACAGTGTGGCTACCATGCACAGTGACCAACCAAAGTATGCATATGTCACTGACCATGACCAAAGAATTTCACTTTATGTGGTCAACGTTGACAACTCACAACAAGAGTCACACATAGTCAAAGGGGGTAATAATGGTTTGGGAACATTAGCTGTCAACTAGAAAGCACAAAGACCTTCAATACGTAGTGACGCGGTGTGGCAACCATGTACAGTGACAAACCAAAGTGGGCATATGCCACTAACCATGACCAAAAGAATTTCACAGTGTGTGGTCAACGTTGAAAACTCATAAAGAGTCACAAAAAGTCAGTGGGGGAAACAATGGGCTGGGAACACTAGTTATCAACTAGCAAGTACAAAGACCTTCAACAAGTAGTGGCACGGTGTGGCTAGCGTGCAGAGTGACCAACCAAAGGATGCATACGTCATGGACTATGAGCAAAGAAGTCCACTATGTGTGGTCAACATTGACAACTCATAACACGAGTGACAAATGGTTGGAGGGAGAGATCATGGCTTGGGAATCCTATGTATCAACTAGAAAGGACAAAGAACTTCAGTACGTGGTGGCACGGTGTGGCTACTATGCACATCGAACAACCAAACTAGGCATATGTCACTGACCATGACCAAAGAATTTCAATATGGGTGGTCAACGTTCACAACCCATGACACGAGTCACAAATGGTCAGAGGGAGAAACAATGGTTTTGGAATATTAGTATTCAACTAGCAAGTACAACGGCCTTCAATAAGTAGTAGCACGGTGTGGCTACCATGCACAATGACCGGCCAAAGTAGGCATATGTACTGCCTTTGACCAAAGAAATCCGATGTGTGTGGTCAACGTTGACAACTCATAATACAAGTCACAAATGGTCAGAGGGGGAAATGATAGTTTGGGAACACCAGGTATTAACTAGAAAGCACAAGGACCTTGTATAAGTAGTGGCACGGTGTGGCTACCATGTACAATGACCAACCAAAGTAGGCATATGTCACTGACCATGACCAAAGAATGTCACTATGTGTGGTCAACTTTGACAGCTCATAACAAGAGTCACAAATGGTCAGAGGGGAAAACAATGGTTTGTGAATACTAGTTATCAACTAGCAAGTACAAAGACCTTCAACATGTAGTGGCACAGCGTGGCTACCATGCACAGTGACCAACCAAAATATGCATATGCCACTAACCATGACCAAAAGAATTTCACAGTGTGTGGTCAGCGTTGAAAACTCATCACACGAGTCACAAATGGTCAGAGGGGGAAAAATGGGTTGGGAACAGTAGTTATCAAATAGCAAGAACAAATACCTTCAACAAGTAGTGGCACGGTGTGGCTAGCATGCACAGTGACCAACCAAAGGATGCATACGTCACTGACTATGACCAAAGAAGTCCACTATGTGTGGTCAACTTTGACAACTCATAACAGAAGTCACAACAGGTCACAGGGACAGAAAATGGTTTGGGAACCCTATGTATCGACTAGGTTGGACAAAGAACTTCAATAAGTAGTGGCACGGTGTGGCTACTGTGCACAACAAACAACCAAACTAGGCATATGTCACTGACCATGACCAATGAATTTCAATATGGATGCTCAACGTTCACAACCCATAACACGAGTCACAAATGGTCAGAGGGGGAAACAATGGTTTCGGAATATTAGTTTTCAACTAGCAAGTACAAAGACCTTCAATAAGTAGTGGCACGGTGTGGCTACAATGTACAATGACCAACCAAAGTAGGTATGTGTCACTGACCATGACCAAAGAATGTCACTATGTTTGGTCAACGATGACAACTCATAACATGAGTCACAAATGGTCAGAGGAGGAAACAATGGTTTGTGAATACTAGTTATCGACTAGCAAGTACAGAGACCTTCAATATTTAGTGGCACAGTGTGGCTACCATGCACAGAACCAACTAAATTATGCATGTGTCACTGACCATGACCAAAGAATTTCACTTCATGTGGTCAACGCTGACAACTCACAACAAGAGTCACACATAGTCAGAGGGGGTAACAATGGTCTGGGAACACTAGCTATCCACTAGAAAGCGCAAAGACCTTCAATACGTAGTGACATGGCGTGGCAACCATGTACAGTGACAAAACCAAAGTAGGCATATGCTACTAACCATGACCAAAAGAATTTCACAGTGTGTGGTCAGCGTTGAGAACTCATAACACGAGTCACAAATGGTCAGAGGGGAAAACAATGGGTTGGGAACACTAGTTATCAACTAGCAAGTACAGAGACCTTCAACATGTAGTGGCACGGTGTGGCTAGCATGCACAGTGACCAACCAAAGGATCCATACGTCACTGACTATGACCAAAGAAGTCCACTATGTGTGGTCAACATTGACAACTCATACCACGAGTCACAAATGGTCAAAGGGAGAGACAATGGTTTGGGAACCATATGTATCGACTAGAAAGGACAAAGAACTTCAATAAGTAGTGGCACGGTGTGGCTACTATGCACACCGAACAACCAAATTAGGCATACTTCACTAACCATGACCAAAGAATTTCAACATGGGTGGTCAAGGTTTACAACCCACAACACGTCACAAAAGGTGATAGGGGGAAACAATGGTTTCGGAATATTAGTTTTCTACTAGCACGTACAACGGCCTTCAATAAGCAAAAGCACGGTGTGGTCACCATGCACAATGACCGGCCAAAGTAGGCATATGTACTGCCTTTGACCGAAGAAATCCGCTGTGTGGTCAACGTTGACAACTCATCATGCGAGTCACAAATGGTCAGAGGGGGAAACGATGGTTTCTGAACACCAGGTATCAACTAGCAAGCACAAGGAACTTCAATAAGTAGTGGCATGGTGTGGCTATCATGTACAATGACCAACCAAAGTAGGCATATGTCACTGGCCATGACGAAAGAATGTCACTATGTGTGGTCAACTTTGACAACTCATAACAAGAGTCACAAATGGTCAGAGGGGGAAACAATGGTTTGTGAATACTATTTATCGACTAGCAAGTACAAAGACCTTCAATATGTAGTGGCACAGCGTGGGTACCATGCACAGTGACCAACCAAAGTATGCATATTTCACTGACCATGACCAAAGAATTCCACTTCATGTGGTCAACGTTGACAACTCACAACTAGAGTCACAGATAGTTAGAGGGGGTAACAATGGTTTGGGAACACTAGCTATCAACTAGAAAGCACAAAGGCCTTCAATATGTAGTGACCCGGCGTGGCAACCATGTACAGTGGAAAACCAAAGTAGGCATATACCACTAACCATGACCGAAAGAATTTCACAGTGTGTGGTCAGCGTTGAAAACTCATAACACGAGTCACAAATGGTCAGATGGGGAAACAATGGGTTGGAAACATTATTTATCAACTAGCAAGTACAAATACCTTCAACAAGTAGTGGCACGGTTTGGCTAGCTTAAACAGTGACCAACCAAAGGATGCATATGTCACTGACTATGACCAAAGAATTCCACTATGTGTGGTCAACATTGACAACTCATAACACGAGTCACAAATGGTCAGAAGGAATGACAATGGTATGGGAACCCTATGTATCGACTAGAAAGGACAAAGAACTTTAGTAATCAGTGGCACGGTGTGGCTACTATGCACACCGAACAACCAAACTAGGCATATGTCACTGACCATGACCAAATATTTTCGATATAAGTGGGCAACGTTCACAACCCATAACACGAGTCACAAAGGGTCAGAGAGGGAAACAATATTTTCAGAATATTAGTTTTCAACTAGCAAGTACAACGACCTTCAATAAGTAGTAGCACGGTGTGGCTACCATGCACAATGACCGGCCAACGTAGGCATATGTACTGCCTTTGACCAAAGAAATCCGCAGTGTGTGGTCAGCGTTGACAACTCATAATGCGAGTCACAAATGGTGAGAGGGGGAAACGATGGTTTGGGAACACCAGGAATCAACTAGCAAGCATAAGGACCTTCAATAAGTAGTGGCCAGTGTGGCTACCATGTACAATGACCAACCAAAGTAGGCATATGTCACTAACCATGACCAAAGAGTGTCACTATGTGTGGTCAACTTTGACAACTCATAACACGAGTCACCAATGGTCAGAGGGGGAAACAATGGTTTGTGAATACTAGTTATCAACTAGCAAGTACAAAGACCTTCAATATGTAGTGGCACTGTGTGGCTACCATGCACAGTGACCAACCAAAGTATGCATATGTCACTGACCATGACCAAAGAATTCCACTGCATGTGGTCAACGTTGACAACTCATAACACGAGTCACCAATGGTCAGAGAGGGAAACAATGGTTTGTGAATACTAGTTATCAACTAGCAAGTACAAAGACCTTCAATATGTAGTGGCACTGTGTGGCTACCATGCACAGTGACCAACCCAAGTATGTATATGTCACTGACCAGGACCAAAACAATTCACTTCATGTGGTCAACGTTGACAACTCACAACAAGAGTCACAGATAGTCAGAGGGGGTAACAATGGTTTGGGAACACCACCTAACAACTAGAAAGCACAAAGATCTTCAATACGTAGTGACACGGCGTGGCAACCATGTACAATGACAAATGAAAGTAGGCATATGCCAGTAACCATGACCAAAAGAATTTTACTGTGTGTGGTGAACGTTGCAAACTCATAACACGAGACACAAATGGTCAGAGAGGGAACCAATGGGTTGGGAACACTAGTTATCAACTAGCAAGTACAAAGACCTTCAACAAGTACTGGCATGGTGTGACTAGCGTACACAGTGACCAATCAAAGGATGCATACATCACTGACTATGACCAAAGAAGTCCACTATGTGTGGTCAACATTGACAACTCATAACACGAGTCACCAATGGTCAGAGGGAGAGGCAATGGTTTGGGAACCCTATGTATCGACTAGAAAGGAAAAATAACTTCAATACGTAGTGGCACCGTGTGGCTACTATGCACACCGAACAACTAAACTAGGCATATGTCACTGATCATGACCAGAGAATTTCAATATCGGTGGTCAACATTCACAACCCATAACACGAGTCACAAATGGTCAAAGGGGGAAAAAATGGTTTTGGAATATTAGTTTTCAACTAGCAAGTACAACGACCTTCAATAAGTAGTAGCACGGTGTCGCTGCCATGCAAAATGACCGACCAAAGTAGGCATATGTACTGCCCTTAAACAAAGAAATCCGCTACGTGTGGTCAACGTTGACCACTCATAATGCAAGTCACAAATGGTCAGAGGGGGAAACGATGGTTGGGGAACACCAGGTATCAACTAGAAAGCACAGGGACATTCAATAAGTAGTGGCACGGTGTGGCTACCATGTACAATGATTAACCAAAGCAGGCATATGTCACTGACCATGACCAAAGAATGTCACTATGTGTGGTCAACTTTGACAACTCATAAAAAGAGTCACAAATGGTCAGAGGGGGAAACAATGGTTTGTGAATACTAGTTATCGACTAGCAAGTACAAATACCTTCAATATTTAGTGGTAGAGTGTGGCTACCATGCACAATGACCAACCAAAGTATGCATATGTCAATGACCATGACCACAGAATTCCACTTCATGTGGTCAACGTTGACAACTCACAACAAGAGTCACAGATAGTCAGAGGGTGTAACAATGGTTTGTGAACACTAGATATCAACTAGACAGCACTAAGACCTTCAATACGTAGTGACACAGCGTGGCAACCATGTAGAGTGACATACTAAAGTAGGCATATGCAACAAACCATGACCAAAAGAAGTTCACACTGTGTGTTCAACGTTGAAAACACAAAACAGGAGTCACAAATGGTCAGAGGGGGAAACATAGGATTGGGAACACTAGTTATCATCTAGCAAGTGCAAAAGACCCTCAACAAGTAGTGGCACGATGTGGCTAGCGTGCACAGTGACCAACCAAAGGATGCATACGTCACTGACTATGACCAAAGAAGTCCACTATGTGTGGTCAACATTGAAAACTCATAACACGAGTCACAAATGCTCAGAGGGAGAGACAATGGTTTGGGAACCCTATGTGTCGACTAGAAAGGACAAAGAACTTCAATAAGTAGTGGCACGGCGTGGCTACTATGCACACCAAACAACCAAACTAGGCATATGTCACTGACCATGACCAAAGGATTTCAATATGGGTGGTCAACGTTCACAACCCATAGCACGAGTCACAAATGGTCAGAGGGGGAAACAATGGTTTTGGAATATTAGTTTTTAACTAGAAAGTATAACGACTTTCAATAGGTAGTAGCACGGTGTGGCTACCATGCACAATGACGGACCAAAGTAGGCATATGTACTTCCTTTGACCAAATAAATCCGCTGTGTGTGGTCAATATTGACAACTTGTAATACGAGTCACAAATGGTCAAAGGGGGGAACGATGGGTTGGGAACACCAGGTATCAAGTAGCAAGCACAAGGACCTTCAATAAGTAGTGGCACGGTGTGGCTACCATGTACAATGACCAACAAAATGAGGCATATGTCACTGACCATGACCAAAGAGTGTCACTATGTATGGTCAACTTTGACAACTCATAACAAGAGTCACAAATGGTCAGAGGGGGAAACAATGGTTTGTGAATACTAGTTATACTAGCAAGTACAAGGACGTTCAATATGTAGTGGCACAGCGTGGCTACCATGCACAGTGACCAACCAAAGTATGCATATGTCACTGACCATGACCAAAGAATTTCACTTCATGTGGTCAACGTTGACAACTCATAACAAGAGTCACAAATGGTCAGAGGGGGAAACAATGGTTTGTGAATACTAGTTATACTAGCAAGTACAAGGACGTTCAATATGTAGTGGCACAGCGTGGCTACCATGCACAGTGACCAACCAAAGTATGCATATGTCACTGACCATGACCAAAGAATTTCACTTCATGTGGTCAACGTTGACAACTCACAACAAGAGTCACAGATAGTCAGATGGGGTAGCAATGGTTTGGGAACACAGGCTATAAACTAGAAAGCACAAAGACCTTTGGTACGTAGTGACACGGCGTAGAAACTATGTACAGTGACAAACCAATGTAGGCATATGCCACTAACCATTACCAAAATAATTTCACAGTGTGTGGTCAGCGTTGAAAACTCATAACACGAGTCACGAATGGTCAGAGGGGGAAAAACGGGTTGGGAACACTAGTTATCAACTAGCAAGTACAAAGACCTTCAACAAGTAGTGGCACAGTGTGGCTAGCATGCACAGTGACCAACCAAAGGATGCACACATCACTGACTACGACCAAAGAAGTCCACTATGTGTGGTCAACATTGACAACTCATAACACAAGTCACAACTGGTCAGAGGGATAGACAATGGTTTGGGAACCCTATGTATCGACTAGAAAGGACAAAGAACTTCAATAAGTAGTGGTACGGTGTGGCTACTATGCACACCAAACAAGCAAACTAGGCATATGTCACTGACCATGACCAAATAATTTCAATATGGGTGGTCAACGTTCACAACCAATAACACGAGTCACAAATGGTCAGAGGGGGAAACAATGGTTTTCGGAATATTAGTTTTCAACTAGCAAGTACAACGACCTTCAATGAGTAGTGGCATGGTGTGGCTACCATGTACAATGACCAACCAAAGTAGGCATATGTCACTGACCATGACCAAAGAATTTCACTATGTGTGGTCAACGATGACAACTCATAACACGAGCCACAAATGGTCAGAGGAGGAAACAATGGATTTTGAATACTAGTTATCGACTAGCAAGTATAAAGACCTTCAATATTTAGTGGCACTGTGTGGCTACCATGCACAGTGACCAACCAAATTATGCAGATTTCACTGACCAGGACCAAGGATTTTCACTTCATGTGGTCAACGTTGACAACTCACAACAAGAGTCACAGATAGTCAGAGGGGGTAACAATGGTTTGGGAACACTAGCTGTCAACTAGAAAGCACAAATACCTTCAATACGTTGTGACACGGGGTAGAAACCATGTACAGTGACAAACCAAAGTAGGCATATGCCACTAACGATGACCGAACGAATTTCACAGTGTGTGGTCAGCGTTGAAAACTCATCACACGAGTCACAAATGGTCAGAGGGGGAAACACTGGGTTGGGAACAATAGTTATCAACTAGCAAGTACAAAGACCTTCAACAAGTACTGGCACAGTATGGCTAGCTTGCACAGTGACCAACCGAATGATGCATACGTCACTGACTATGACAAAAGAAGTCCACTATGTGTGGTCAACATTGACAATTCATAAAACGAGTCACAAATGGTCAGAAGGAGAGACAATGGTTTGGGAATCCTATGTATTTACTAGAAAGAACAAAGAACTTCAGTAAGTAGTGGCACGGTCTGGCTACTATGCACACCGAACAACCAAACGAGGCATATGTCACTAACCATGACCAAAGAATTTCGATATGGGTGGTCAACGTTCACAACCCATAACACGAGTCACAAATGGTCTGAGGGGGAAACAATGGTTTTGGAATATTAGTTTGTAACTAGCAAGTACAACGACCTTCAATAAGTAGTAGCACGGTGTGGCTGCCATGCACAATGACCAGCCAACATAAGCATATGTACTGCCTTTGACCAAAGAAATTTGCTGTGTGTGGTCAGCGTTGACAACTCATAATGCGAGTCACAAATGGCCAGAGGGGGAAACAATGGTTTGGGAACACCAGGTATCAACTAGCAAGCACAAGGACCTTCAATAAGTAGTGGAACGGTGTGGCTACCATGTACAATGACCAACCAAAGTAGGCATATGTCTCTGACCATGACCAAAGAATGTCACTATGTGTGGTCAACTTTGACAACTCATAACACGAGTCACAAATAATCAGAGGGGGAAACAATGGTTTGTGAATACTAGTTATCAACTAGCAAGTACAAAGACCTTCAATATGTAGTGGCACTGTGTGGCTACCATGCACAGTGACCAACCCAAGTATGTATATGTCACTGACCAGGACCAAAAACTTTCACTTCATGTGGTCAACGTTGACAACTCACAACAAGAGTCACATGTAGTCAGAGGGGGAAACAATGGTTTGGGAACACTAGGTATCAACTAGCAAGCACAAAGACCTTCAATAAGTAGTGGAACGGTGTGGCTACCATGTACAATGACCAACCAAAGTAGGCATATGTCTCTGACCATGACCAAAGAATGTCACTATGTGTGGTCAACTTTGACAACTCATAACACGAGTCACAAATAATCAGAGGGGGAAACAATGGTTTGTGAATACTAGTTATCAACTAGCAAGTACAAAGACCTTCAATATGTAGTGGCACTGTGTGGCTACCATGCACAGTGACCAACCCAAGTATGTATATGTCACTGACCAGGACCAAAAACTTTCACTTCATGTGGTCAACGTTGACAACTCACAACAAGAGTCACATGTAGTCAGAGGGGGAAACAATGGTTTGGGAACACTAGCTAACGACTAGAAAGCACAAAGATCTTCAATACGTAGTGACACGGCGTGGCAACCATGTACAGTGACAAACCAAAGTAGGCATATGCCACTAACCATGACCGAAAGAATTTCACAGTGTGTGGTCAGCGTTGAAAACTCATAACACAAGTCACAAATGGTTAGAAGGGGAAACTATGGGTTGGGAACACTAGTTATCAACTAGCAAGTACAAAGACCTTCAACAAGTATTGGCACGGTGTGGTTAGCTTGCACAGTGATCAACCAAAGGATGCATACATCACTGACTATGACCAAAGAAGTCCACTATGTGTAGTCAACATTGACAACTCATAACACGAGTCACAAATGGTCAGAAGGAGAGACAATGGTTTGGGAATCCTATGTATTGACTAGAAAGGATAAAGAACTTCAGTAAGTAGTGGCACGGTGTGGCTACTATGCACACCGAACAACCAAACGAGGCATATTTCACTGACCATGACCAAAGAATTTCGATATGGGTGGTCAACGTACACAACCCGTAATACGAGTCACAAATGAACAGAGGGGGAAACAATGGTTTCGGAATATTAGTTTTTAACTAGCAAGTACAATGACCTTCAATAAGTAGTAGCACGGTGTGGCTACCATGCACAATGACCAGCCAACGTAGGCATATGTACTGCCTTTGACCAAAGATATCCGCTCTGTGTGTTCAGCGTTGACAACTCATACTGCGAGTCACGAATGGTCAGAGGGGGAAACGATGGTTTGGGAACACCAGGTATCAACTAGCAAGCACAAGGATCTTCAATAAGTAGTGGCACGGTGTGGCTACCATGTACAATGACCAACCAAAGTAGGCATATGTCACTGAGTATGACCAACGAATGTCACTATGTGTGGTCAACTTTGACAACTCATAACACGAGTCACAAATGGTCAGAGGGGGAAACAATGGTTTGTGAATACTAGTTATCAACTAGCAAGTAGAATGACCTTCAATATGTAGTGGCACTGTGTGGCTACCATGCACAGTGACCAACCCAAGTATGTATATGTCACTGACCAGGACCAAAAAATTTCACTTCATTTGGTCAACGTTGACAACTCACAACAAACGTTTCAGATAGTCAGAGGGGGTAACAATGGTTTGGGAACACTAGCTAACGACTAGAAAGCACAAAGATCTTCAATACATAGTGACACGCCGTCGCAACCATGTACAGTGACAAACCAAAGTAGGCATATGCTACTAACCATGACCGAAAGAATTTCACAGTGTGTGGTCAGCGTTGAAAACTCATAACAGGAGTCACAAATGGTCAGAGGGGGAAACAATGGGTTGGGTACACTAGTTATCAACTAGCAAGTACAAAGACCTTCAACAAGTATTGGCACGGTGTGGCTAGCTTGCCCAGTGACCAACCAAAGGATGCATACGTCACTCACTATGACCAAAGAAGTCCACTATGTGTGGTCAACATTAACAACTCACAACACGAGTCACAAATGGTCAGAGGGAGAGAAAATGGTTTGGGAATCCTATGTATTGACTAGAAAGGACAAAGAACTTCAGTAAGTAGTGGCACGGTGTGGCTACTATGCACAACGAACAACCAAACTATGCATATGTCACTGACCATGACCAAAGAATTTCGATATGGGTGGTCAACGTTCATAACCCATAACACGAGTCACAAATGGTCAGAGGGGGAAAGAATGGTTTCGGAATATTAGTTTTCAACTAGCAAGTACAACGACCTTCAATAAGTAGTAGCACGCTGCAGCTACCATGCACAATAACCAGCCAACGTAGGCATTTGTACTGCCTTTGACGAAAGAAATCCGCTGTGTTTGGTCAACGTTGACAACTCATAATGCGAGTCACAGATGGTCAGAGGGGGAAGCAATTGTTTGGGAACACCAGGTATCAACTAGCAAGCACAAGGACCTTCAATATGTAGTGGCACGGTGTGGCTACCATGTACAATGACCAACCAAAGTAGGCATATGTCACTGACCATGACCAAAGAATGTCACTATGTGTGGTCAACGTTGACAACTCATAATGCGAGTCACAGATGGTCAGAGGGGGAAGCAATTGTTTGGGAACACCAGGTATCAACTAGCAAGCACAAGGACCTTCAATATGTAGTGGCACGGTGTGGCTACCATGTACAATGACCAACCAAAGTAGGCATATGTCACTGACCATGACCAAAGAATGTCACTATGTGTGGTCAACGATGACAACTCATAACACGAGTCACAAATGGTAAAAGGAGGAAACAATGGTTTGTGAATACTAGTTAGTGACTAGCAAGTACAAAGACCTTCAATATTTAGTGGCACAGTGTGGCTACCATGCACAATGACCAACCAAATTATGCATATGTCACTGACCATGACCAAAGAATTTCACTCCATGTGGTCAACGTTGACAACTCACAACAAGAGTCACGGATAGTCAGGGGGGGTAACAATGGTTTGGGAACACTAGCTATCAACTAGAAAGCACAAAGACCTTCAATATGTAGTGACACAGCGTGGTAACCATGTACAGTGACAAACCTAAGTAGGCATATGCCACTAACCATGACCGAAAGAATTTCACTGTGTGTGGTCAACGTTGAAAACTCATAACACGAGTCACAATTGGTCATAGGGGGAAGCAATGGGTTGGGAACACTAGTTATCAACTAGTTAGTACAGGGACCTTCAACATGTAGTGGTACAGTGTGACTAGCGTACACAGTGACCAACAAAAGGATGCATACGTTACTGACTATGACCAAAGAAGTCCACTATGTGTGGTCAACATTGACATCTCATAACACGAGTCACAAATGGTCAGAGGGAGAGACAATGGTTTGGGAACCCTATGTATCGACAAGAAAGGACAGAGAACTTCAATATGTAGTGGCACAGTGTGGCTACCATGCACAGTGACCAACCAAAGTATGCATATGTCACTGACCAGGACCAAAGAATTTCACTTCATGTGGTCAACATTGACAACTCACAACAACAGTCACAGATTCTCATAGGGGGTAACAATGGTTTGGGACCACTGGCTATCAACTAGAAAGCACAAAGACCTTCAATACGTAGTGACACGGCATGGCAACCATGTACATTGACAAACCAAAGTAGGCATATGCCACTAACCATGACCAAAAGAATTTCACAGTGTGTGGTCAACGTTGAAAACTCATAACACGAGTCACAAATGGTCAGAGGAGGAAACAATGGGTTGGGAACACTAGTTATCAACTAGCAGGTACAAAGACCTTCAACAAGTAGTGGCACAGTGTGGCTAGCATGCACAGTGACCAACCAAATGATGCATACGTCACTGACTATGACCAAAGAAGTCCACTATGTGTGGTCAACATTTACAACTCATAACACGAGTCACAAATGGTCAGAGGGAGAGACAATGGTTTGGGAACCCTATGTATCGACTAGAAAGGACAAAGAGCTTCAATGAGTAGTGGCCCGCTGTGGCTACTATGCACACCGAACAACCAAACTAGGCATATGTCACTGACCATGGCCAAAGAATTTCAATATGGGTGGTCAACGTTTACAACCCATAACTTAAGTCACAAATGGTCAGAGGGTAAAACAATGGTTTCGGAATATCAGTTTTCAACTAGCACGTACAACGACCTTCAATAAGTAGTAGCACGGTGTGGCTACCATGCACAATGACCGGCCAAAGTAGGCATATGTACTGCCTTTGACCAAAGAAATCCGCTGTGTGTGGCCAACGTTGACAACTCATAATGCGGGTCACAAATGGTCAGAGGGGGAAACGATATTTTGGGAACACCAGGTATGAACTAGCAAGCACAAGGAACTTCAATAAGTAGTGGCACGGTGTGGCTACCATGCACAGTGACCAACCAAAGTATGCATATGTCACTGACCATGACCAAAGAATTTCGCTTCATGTGGACAACGTTGACAACTCACAGCAAGAGTCACAAATAGTCAGAGGGGGTAGCAATGGTTTGGGAATACTGGCTATCAACTAGAAAGCACAAAGACCTTCAATAAGTAGTGACACGGCGTGGCAACCATGTACTGTGACAAACCAAAGTAGGTTTATGCCACTAACCATGACCGAATGAATTTCACAGTGTGTGGTCAGCGTTCAATACTCATAACATGAGTCACAAATGGTCAGAGGGGGAAACAATGGGTTGGGAGCACTAGTTATCAACTAGCAATTACAAAGACCTTCAACAAGTAGTGGCACGGTGTGGCTAGCTTGCACAGTGACCAACCAAAGGATGCATATGTCACTGACTACGACCAAAGAAGTCCACTATGTGTGGTCAACATTTACAACTCATAACACGAATCACAAATGGTCAGAAGGAGATACAATGGTTTGGGAACCCTATGTATTGAATAGAAAGGAAAAAGAAATTCAGTAAATAGTGGCACAGTGTGGCTACCATGCACACCAAATAACCAAACTAGGCATATGTCATTGACCATGACCAAAGAATTTTGATATGGGTGGTCAACGTTCACAATCCATAACACGAGTCACAAATGGTCCGAGGAGGAAACAATGGTTTCGGAATATTTTTTTCAACTAGCTAGTACAACGACCTTCAATAAGTAGTAGCACGGTGTGGCTACCATGCACAATGACCGGCCAACGTAGGCATATGTACTGCCTTTGACCAAAGAAATCCGCTGTGTGTGGTCAGCGTTGACAACTCATAATGCGCGCCACAAATGGTCAGAGGGGGAAACAATGATTTGGGAACACCAGGTATCAACTAGCAAGCACAAGGACCTTCAATAAGTAGTGGCACGGTGTGGCTACCATGTACAATGACCATTCAAAGTAGGCATATGTCACTGACCATGACCAAGGAATGTCACTATGTGTGGTCCACTTTGACAACTCATAATTAGAGTCACAAATGGTCAGAGGTGGAAACAATGGTTTGTGAATACTTGTTATCGACTAGCAAGTAAAAAGTCCTTCAATATGTAGTGGCAGAGCGTGGTTATCATGCACAACGAAAGTATGCATATGTCACTGACCATGACCACAGAATTTCACTTCATGTGGTCAACGTTGACAACTCACAACAAGAGTCACAGATAGTTAGAGGGGGTAACAATGGTTTGGGAACATTAGCTATCAACTAGAAAGCACAAAGACCTTCAATACGTAGTGACACGGCATGGCAACCATGTACGGTGACAAACCAAATTAGGCATATGCCACTAACCATGACCGAAAGAATTTCACAGTGTGTGGGCAGCGTTGAAAATTCATAACACGAGTCACAAATGATCATAGGGAGAGACAATGGTTTGGGAACCCTATGTATTGACTAGAAAGGACAAAGAACTTCAATACGTAGTGGCACGGTGTGGCTACTATGCACAACGAACAAACAAACTAGGCATATGTCATTGACCATGACCAGAGAATTTCAATATGGGTGGTAAACATTCACAACCCATAACACGAGCCACAAATGGTCAGAGGAGGGAACAATGGTTTCGGAATATTAGTTTTCAACTAGCAAGTACAACGACCTTGAATATGTAGTGGCACAGTGTGGCTACCATGCACAGTGACCAACCAAAGTATGCATATGTCACTGACCATGACCAAAGAATTCCACTTCATGTGGTCAACGTTGGCAACTCACAACAAGAGTCACAGATATTCGGAGGGTGGAACAATGGTTTGTGAACACTAGCTATCAACTATAAAGCACACAGACCTTCAATACGTAGTGACACAGCGTGGCAACCATGTACAGTGACAAACCAAAGTAGGCATATGCAACTAACCATGACCAAAAGAAGTTCACAGTGTGTGTTCAACGTTGAAAACTCAGAACATGAGTCCCAAATGGTCAGAGGGGGAAACACTGGGTTGGGAACACTAGTTATCATCTAGCAATTGCAAAGACCTTCAACAAGTAGTGGCACGGTGTGGCTAGCGTGCACAGTGACCAACCAAAGGATGCATACGTCACTGACTATGAACTAAGAAATCCACTATGTCTGGTCAACATCGACAACTCATAACACGAGTCACAAATGGTCAGAGGGAGAAACAATGGTTTGGGAATCCTATGTATCGACTAGAAAGGACAAAGAACTTTAGTACGTGGTGGCACGGTGTGGCTACTATCCACAACGAACAACCAAACTAGGCATATGTCACTGACCATGACCAAAAAATTTCAATATGGGTGGTCAACGTTCACAACCCATAACACGAGTCACAAATGGTCAGAGGGGGAAACAATGGTTTTTGAATATTAGTATTCAACTAGCAAGTACAACGACCTTCAATAAGTAGTAGCACGGTGTGGCTACCATGCACAATGACCGGACAAAGTAGGCATATGTATTGCCTTTGACAAAAGAAATCCGATGTGTGTGGTCAACGTTGACAACTCATAATATGAGTCACAAATGGTCAGAGGGGGAAACGATAGTTTGGGAACACCAGGTATCAACTAGCAAGCACAAGGACCTTCAATAAGTAGTGGCACGGTGTGGCTACCATGTACAATGACCAACCAAAGTAGGCATATGTCACTGACCATGACCAAAGAGTCTCACTATGTGTGGTCAACTTTGATAACTCATAACACGAGTCACAAATGGTCAGAGGGGGAAAACAATGGTTTGTGAATACTAGCTATCGACTAGCAAGTACAAAGACCTTCAATATGTTATGGCGCAATGTGGCTACCATGCACAATGACCAACCAATGTATGCATATGCCACTGACCAGGACCAAAGAGTTTCACTTCATGTGGTTATCCAACCATTCTCTCTCCCTCTAACCATTTGTGACTCGTGTTATGAGTTGTCAGTGTTGACCACACATAGTGAACTTTTTTGGTCACAGTCAGTGACGTATGCATCCTTTGGTTGGTCACTGTGCGCGCTAGCCACACTGTGCCACTACTTGTTGAAGGTCTCTGTACTTGCCAGTTGATAACTAGTGTTCCCAACCCATTGTTTCTCCCTCTGACCATTTGTGACTCGTGTTATGAGTTTTCAACAGGGACCACACACTGAGAAATTGTTTTTGTCATGATAAGTGGTATATGCCTACTTTGGTTTGTTACTATACATGGTTACCACGCTGTGTCACTACGTATTGAAGGTCTTTGTGCTTTCTAGTTGATAGCTAGTTCTCCCAAACCATTGTTACCCCGTCTGACTATCTATGACTCTTGTCGTGAGTTGTCAACATTGACCACATGAAGTGATATTCGTTGGTCCTGGTCAGTGACATATGCATACTTTGGTTGGTCACTGTGCATGGTAGCCACAATGTGCCACTACATATTGAAGGTCTTTGTACTTGCTAGTCGATAACTAGTATTCACAAACCATTGTTTCCCCCTCTGACCATTTGTGACTCGTGTTATGAGTTGTCAGAGTTGACCACACATAGTGACATTCTTTGGTCATGGTCAGTGACATATGCATACTTTGATTGGTCATTGTACATGGTAGCCACACCGTGCCACTACTTATTGAAGGTCCTTGTACTTGCTAGTTGATACCTGGTGTTCCAAAACCATTGCTCTCCCCTCTGACCATTTGTATCTCGTATTATGAGTTGTGAACGTTGACCACACACAGTGGATTTCTTTGGTCAAAGGCAGTACATATGCCTACTTTGGTCGGTCATTGTGCATAGTAGCCACACCGTGCTACTACGTATTGAAGGTTGTTTCCCTTACTATTTGAAAACTAATATTCCGAAACCATTGTTTCCCCCTCTGACCATTTGTGTCTCATGTTATGGGTTGTGAACGTTGGCCACCCATACTGGAATTTGTTGGTCATGGTCAGTGACATATGCCTAGTTTGGTTGTTCGTAGTGCATGGTAGCCACACCGTGCCACCACGTACTGAAGTTATTTGTCCTTTCTAGTCGATACATAGGATTCCCAAACCATTGTCTCTATCTCTCTGACCATTTGTGACTCGTGTTATGAGTTGTCGATGTTGACCACACATAGTGGACATCTTTGGTCATAGTCAGTGACGTATGCATCCTTTGGTTGGTCACTGTGCACGCTAGCCACACCTTGCCACTACTTGTTGAAGGTCTTTGTACTTGCTAGTTTATAACTTGTGTTCCCAATCCATTGTTTCCCCCTCTGACCATCTGTGACTCGTGTTATGAGTTCTCAACGTTGAGCACACACTGTAGAATTCTTTTGGTCATGGGTTGTGGCATATGCCTACTTTGGTTTGTCACCATACATGGTTGCCACGCCGTGTCACTACGTATTGTAGGTCTTTGTGCTTTCTAGTTGACATCTAATGTTCGCAAACCATTGTTACCCCCTTTGACTATGTGTGACTCTTGTTGTGAGTTTTCAACGTTGACCACATGAAGTGAAATTCTTTGGTCATGGTCAGTTACATATGCATCCTTAGGTTGGTCACTGTGATACCCCCAACTTTGCCGCGACCTTGGTACTCTCTGGGGTGGCCTGATTCCGCGCTATCCGCGGATTGGGTACTTCCATCCCTGCTACTGCTCAGGCCAGGTGTGTAACGGACCAAGGATGCTAACCGATTCTGTCAATCAACCGTTCTACGGACCACAGGCCTGGACTTCTGCGCCACAACCTCGCCGATGAATGATGCTCCGCTGTCCACCTCTCGCCACACGTGAGCCCGCCACCTCGTGGCTTCCAGCTCTCCTCCGCGGAACCTCGTGCCGCGGCCGTGTGCAAGCAGGGGCCCCGCCAGCAGCCCACTTCACTCGGACTTTTGGTTCTTCACGTACTTTGTCCCAGAGACCGCAGACACGCCATCGGTGGCAATGGAAGGCAAAGGGAGCAGAGGGCGGAGAACACAGATGGGAGCGAGTGAATGTCTTTGATAAACTGGACAGAGTACATGAAAGCGGAGTGTTTCTCAAGAAAGCAAGCAAGTCAGAGCCAGCTTTGTGCTATTGCCATCTAGGTCTTATCTACTTGGGACTCTGCACGGTGTGTCTACACGCCGTCGGTCTCATCCCTCTCATGGCATTCTCTTTCCTCCTACTTGGACTCCACGCGGTGCGGCTTCACACCGCGGGTCTTGTCCTCTCATGCACACAGCACATCCTCTACTGCCATCTTCTTCATCTGCGGCTCGTGCACGCGGTCTTCGTATTCTTCCTTGAATCTTCGTCTTCCGCGGTGCGTCTCAAGGAGTTCCTCCGTGATTGATGCGCCAGGTCTCATGTTGATTGGCTGTTGCTCCCCTGATCACTCCGTTTCCCCGTTGACCTGCCTGCCCCTGTCTTAGTGACTGCACGATTCACACTTTGGCACTAGAGCTTCACAGTTTGGCACTCGAGCATCACACTTTGGCACTAGAGCATCACACTTTGGCACTAGAGCATCACACTTTGGCACTAGAGCTTTAAACCTTGGCACAAGAGCGTCACACTTTGGCACTAGAGTTCCACACCTTGGCACTAGAGCTTCACACTTTCACACTAGAGCGTCACACTTTGGCACTAGAGCTTCACACTTTGGCACTAGAGCTTCATACTTTGGCACTAGAGCGTCACTCCTTGGAACTAGAGCGTCACACGTTGGCACTAGAGCATCACACTTTGGCACTAGATATTCACACTTTAATACTACAGCGTCTCACTTTGGCACTAGAGTGTCACACTTTGGCACTAGAGTGTCACACTTTGGCACTAGAGCTTCAAACGTTAGCACTAGAGCATCATACTTTGGCACTACAGTGTCACACTTTGGCACTAGAGCGTCACACTTTGGCACTAGAGCATCACACGTTGGCACTAGAGCTCCACACTTTGGCACTATATCGTCACATTTTGGCACTACAGTGTCACACTTTGGCACTAGAGCGTCACACTTTGGCACTAGAGCTCCAAATGTTGGCATTAGAGCGTCACACTTTGGCACTAGAGCGTCACACTTTGGCACTAGATCATCACACGTTTGGCACTGGAGCATCACACTCTTGCACTAGACCTTCATACTTTGGCACTAGAACGTTACACTTTGGCACTAGATTGTCACACTTTGGCACTAGAGCGTCACAGTTTGGGACTAGAGCTTCATACTTTGGTACTAGAGCGTCACACTTTAGCACTAGAGCGTCCCACTTTGGCACTAGAGCGTCACACTTTGGCACGAGAGCGTCACACTTTGGCACTTGAGCGTCACACTTTGGCACTAGAGCTTCACACTCTGGCACTAGAGCGTCATACTGTGGCACTAGACCTTCACACTTTGGCACCAGAGCATTACACTTTGGCACTAGAGCTTCACACTTTGGCAATAGAGTGTCGCACTTTGGGACTAGAGCGTCACATTTTGGCACTAGAGCGTCACACTTTGGTACTAGAGCGTCACACTTTGGTACTAGAGCATCACACTTTGGCACTAGAGATTCACACTTTGGCACTAGAGCATCACACTTGGGCACTAGAGTGTCACACTTTGGCACTAGAGCGTCACACTTTGGCACTGGAGCTTCAAATGTTGGCACTAGAGCGTCAGACTTTGGCACTATATCGTCACACTTTGGCACTACAACGTCACACTTTGGCACCAGAGCATCACACTTTGGCACTAGAGCTCCACACTTTGGCACTAGAGCGTCACACTTTGGCACTACAGCATCACACTTTGGCACTAGAGCGTCACACTTTGGCACGAGAGCTCCAAACGTTGGCATTAGAGCGTCACACGTTGGCACTAGAGCATCACACTTTGGCACTAGAGCATCACACATTTGGCACTAGAGCATCACACTTTGGCACTAGAGCATCACACTTTGGCACTAGAGCATCACACATTTGGCACTAGAGCATCACACTTTGGCACTAGAGCATCACACTTTGGCACTAGACCTTCACACTTTGGCACTAGAACGTCACACTTAGGCACTAGATTGGCACACTTTGGCACTAGAGCGTCACACTTTGGCACTAAAGCTTCATATTTTGGTTATAGAGCGTCACAATTTAGCACTAGAGTGTCCCACTTTGGCACTAGAGCATCACACTTTGGCACTAGAGCGTCACATTTTGGCACTTGAGCGTCACACTTTGACACTAGTGCTTCACACTTTGGCAGTAGAGCATCGTACTTTGGCACTAGAGCTTCACACTTTGGCACCAGAGTATTACACTTTGGCACTAGAGCTTCACACATTGGCACTAGAGCGTCACACTCTGGAACTAGAGCGTCACACTTTGGCACTAGAGCGTCACACATTGGCACCAGAGCATCACACGTTGGCACAAGAGTTTTGAACTTTGGCACTAGAGCATCACACTTTGGCACTACATCGTCACACTTTGACACAAGAGCTTCACAATTTGGCACTAGAGCTTTACACTTTGGCACTAGAGCGTCACACTTTGGCACTAGAGCATCACACTTTGGTACTAGACCTTCACACTTTGGCACTAGAACGTCACAATTAGGCACTAGATTGGTACACTTTGGCACTAGAGCGTCACACTTTGGCACTAGAGCTTCATATTTTGGTACTAGAGCGTCACATTTTAGCACTAGAGTGTCCCACTTTGGCACTAGAGCGTCACACTTTGGCACTAGAGCGTCACGTTTTGGCACTTGAGCGTCACACTTTGACACTAGTGCTTCACACTTTGGCAGTAGAGCGTCATACGTTGGCACTAGAGCTTCACACTTTGGCACCAAAGCATTACACTTTGGTACTAGAGGATCACACTTTGGTACTAGATCGTCACACATTGGCACCAGAGCATCACACGTTGGCACTAGAGTTTCGAAATTTAGCACTAGAGCGTCACACTTTGGCACTAGATCGTCACACTTTGACACAAGAGCTTCACACTTTGGCACTAGAGCTTCACACTTTGGCACTAGAGCATCACACTTTGGCACTAGATCATCACACGTTGGCACTACTGTCAAGAAAATGAGAGCACTGGAATAGCCAGAGGAGCAGGTGGCGAGGAAGCAGCCACGAAGGTGTGGAAGGCTGACGGAGGATGACGTCACTACAGGACCAGAAGTATACCGACAGGAGAGAGCGGCGCGTGGAGCGAGAGCAACGAAGCGCTGAGCACGAGTGATCAAGAGAGGCACTGATGGCGAGGAAGCGAGACTGACAGCCGAAGCGCTTTGTCGGAGGGCCACTGCGGTTCGGGCTCCTTGGTGAATGGATACTCCAAAGAGTGTGAACCACAGGTGAGGATCAGACAACAGTTTGGACTTGATGATGGTTGCGGAACTGATGGATGGCTGAGCGGAGTCAATGATCAGAGTGATGAACGCGATGAAGCGAGAAGCGGCAATTGAGCGGAGGCAATCGATGATGAAAGACATTGAGAAAGCATTGACTGAGGAATGAATAACTGAGGCAAAAGAGTACATGGATCCTACTACTATTAGTACTAGTCTAGGAACTAGATTACAGATGTCTACACCCATCAGGGTGGAGGTGCGAGACATGAAGCCGGAGCCGCCATTGTGCTGTTGCTGCGGCTGCTGTGTCTGCGCGGTGCGAGGGAGCGGTGCGGTTCCACTTTTTCTTGTGCTCCTAGGAGATCTCCCATGTTAGGCAGAGGACGTGCTTCTTCTGCCGATCCTGGGATGTATCCACGGAGAACGGATCAGGGAGCAAGGCTGCTGTCGGAAGATCCTGCTGGTTGATACGTGATGTCGGAGGTCCGTTGACGTTGGACGTGGTGTGTTCAAACGCCCGGATGGGCGGACCAGACGAGTCTGATTGGTTATGCCTTCCGAGCCGTTCGGTTGGCAGGGCGCGAGAGGTGAACCAGGATCCACCTTGCTTTTCCTTTTCCCGTTGGGTGGGGATTCCGGGGAGAGTTGGGTTACACCAGGACGACCCTGGTTGAACCGTGTGGCTCTTGATAAAGATTCCGACAGCCCCCTTCAAGAGCACACCGCTTGCAAGAAAGAAACCAATAAGTGACCCTAGTTGCTTTTCAGCAGCCCAGGGAGGATGAAGAGATTGAGTGGCAGCAGATTGCACGACTTGGAGAAACTGTAGATGAGAAAGAGAAGCAGCTGGAGTGGTGGGGTCCTGCATCCATGCTTTTGAAACCTGTTTGAGCAGGTCCAAGAAGTTAGAGGTGAGCTCACATGGAGGCTGATAACACAGTGACAGCAGGTGGGCAGAGGTGATAGGGTTCCAGAGAGGTGAGCGCTGTGGTGGAGGCGTGATGCTTCGGAGAGCCGGAGGGAGGAGAAAGGATTAAAGTGATGTTGGCAGAGAGGTTGGGTCTGGCAGCAGGCATGCCATCAATGCGGAGAGTTGAAGGACAGAAGGGTTAAGGGGTGATGACCAGATGGACTCGAGCTGAGACTCGGGAGAGGTTGCACTTGGGGGTCCCGTAGATGACAGATTACTTGATGATGGCGCTGGTGAGATCACAGAGATTTCAGCTGCCAGATCTTCAAGAGCGTTTGAAGGCAGATGAGAAGTTGTCTGACAACTGCGGGACAAGTTTGCTGAGGGAAGGGAAGCAATGCAAGTGTTTGAGTGAATCATGTCAACCTGCGGTGTTGGAGGAGGGGATGTTGTCTGAGAGAAACCAGGAGGAATTGCAGGGGCAGGTGGTAGTGCTGTCGCATCTACTAAGGAAGTGAAAGAATTTGGCAGAGTGGGTGTTGGTGGAGAGAGAAGTTTGTCAGCTGGCAGTGAGACGAGAATTTTGGAGGGTACAGACTTCTCACAGTAGACTTCGGAGGTGGAGATGGTGGAGGGAGTTGCTGATGTCAGGGTCGAGGTGTCATTGACCAATTGTGCTTGCTTTGGAGGCGGGACGTAGCGATCTGTTGTCTTGGTGACAGAAGATGAGCACAACAAGTGTGGTGCAGTTTCATCGGCGGAGGGAAGCTTGATTTGTGATGGCGGAGGCGTGATGGTAGAGGAAGTGTTCGGCTGCTGCGTGGTGGTTTCGTCAATGGAGGTGCCGTAGTTGCGAAGCATGAACTCGTTCAGCTCTTCATGGGAGAATATTGGAGTGTCGGAAAAGAGGAGAAGACCCATAGTGGAGGCAGGGTCAGGGACTTCAGTTGAGGAGACATCCTGAGGTGAGAAAAATGGTTCGTCAGGATGGAGGTCGTCATCGTAGTAGTAGTCCAGGTAATCATCCTGGAAGGGAGGAAGGACTTCTGAAGGAGATGGAGCATATTCGAAGGTCGTGATGTTGGTGGCATGATCTGCGGAGGAAGGTGCAGCTGCTGCAGAGGCGGGAGTTTCATGGGAGGAAGATGGTGTCACAGGTGCAGGAGGGTTTTGACTGGACGATGTAGATGATCGAACCTTCCTGGTAGTTGCTTGTTTGGGCAGGGGTACCAGAAGAATCCTACGATCAGGAGAACCGCAATGATGCTAGAGCAAATGAGCTCGAGAGTGAGACTATATTTGAGGCGAGGAATGTAACCGATGAGGGCAGGCGAGTCCGAAGAGGAGGCATCCAAGCGCCTCCTCTTTGTCTTGAGAGAATCTCATGATGAAGGATGGCAGAAGTTTAGAAAGATGTCATTACTGCTGCGGGAGGCTTTGTCCTGCTGGTGCCGGGAAAGCGACGGCTGCTGCTGAGGGGGAGGATACTTGTGCTGCTTGCTGCTACTGGTACATTGAGGCTGTGCCCATACACAGTCCCTTTTGTGCCAGTAGTTAGAAGAGGAAGGAGTTGACGGCGTTGTGGCTGGCTTAAATCGGTGGCGCGGTTAGGCGGTTCAGGCGTTAGAGGTGCGGAAGAGGGCGGTGATGATCACAGGGTCTTTCCCTGTGCTCTGATACCATGTCAGGAAAATGAGAGCACTGGAATAGCCAGAGGAGCAAGTGGCAACGAAGCAGCCACGAAGGTGAGGAAGGCTGACGGAGGATGACGTCACAGCAGGACCAGAAGTATACCGATAGGAGAGAGCGGCAAGAGGAGCGAGAGCGACGAAGCGCTGAGCACGAGTGATCAAGAGAGGCACTGATGGCGAGGAAGCAAGACTGACAGCCGAAGCGCTTTGTCGGATGGCCACTGCGGTTCAGGCTCCTTGGTGAATGGATACTCCAAAGAGTGTGAACCACAGGTGAGGATCAGACAACGTCTTTGGACATGATGATGGTTGCGGAACTGATGGATGGCTGAGCGGAGTCAATGATCAGAGTGATGAACGCGATGAAGCGAGAAGCGGCAATTGAGCGGAGGCAATCGATGATGAAAGATATTGAGACAGCATCGACTGAGGAATGAATAACTGAGGCAAAAGAGTACATGGAACCTACTACTATTAGTACTAGTCTAGGAACTAGATTACAGGTGTCTACACCCATCAGGGTGGACAGTGCGAGACATGAAGCCGGAGCCGCCATTGTGCTATTGCTACGGCTGCTGTGTCTGCGCGGTGCGAGGGAGCGGTGCGGTTCCACTTTGTCTTGTGCTCCTGGGAGTCCTCCCATGTTAGGCGGAGGACGTGCTTCTTCTGCCGATCCTTGGATGTAGCCACGGAGAACGGATCAGGGAGCAGGGCTGCTGTTGGCAGATCGTGCTGGTTGATACGTGATGTCGGAGGTCCGTTGACGTTGGACGTGGTGTGTTCAGACGGCCGGATGGGCGGACCAGACGAGTCTGATTGGTTATGCCTTCCGAGCCGTTCGGTTGGCAGGGCGCGAGAGGTGAACCAGGATCCACCTGGCTTTTCCTTTTCCCGTTGGGTGGGGATTCCGGGGAGAGTTGGGTTACACCAGGACAACCCTGGTTGAACCGTGTGGCTCTTGATAAAGATTCCGACAACTACAATGTCACACTTTGGCACTAGAGCGTCACCCTTGGCACAAGAGCGTCACACTTTGGGACTAGAGCATCACACTTTGGCACTAGAGCGTCACACTTTGGCACTAGAGCATCACATTTTGGCACTAGAGCGTCACACTTTGACACTAGAGCGTCACACTTTGGCACTGGCGCTTCACACTTTGGCACTAGAGCGTCACACTGTGGCACTAGACCTTAACACTTTGGTACTAGAGCGTCACACTTTGGCACTTGATCGTCACACTTTGGCACTAGAGCCTCACACTTCGGCACTAGAGTTTCGAACATTGGCACTAGAGCGTCATACTTCGGCACTAGAGCGTCACGCTTTTGCAATAGAGTGTCACACTTTGGAACTAGAGCGTCACACTTTGGCACTAGAGCGTCATTCTTTGGTACTAGAGCGTCACACTTTGGTACTAGAGCGTCACACTTTAGCACTAGAGATTCACACTTTGGCACAAGGGCGTCACACTTTGGCACTAGAGTGTAACAATTCGGCACTAGAGCATCACACTTGGGCTCTAGAGCTTCAAACTTTGGCACTAGAGCGTCAGACTTTGGCAAAACTGCGTCACACCTTTCCACTAGTGTGTCACACTTTGACAATAAAGCATCACATTTTGGCACTAGAGTTTCAAACTTTGGCACTAGAGCCTCACACTTTGGCACTATACTGTCACACTTTGGCACAAGAGCATCATACTTTGGCACTAGAGCGTCACACTTTGGCACTAGAGCGTCACACTTTGGTATTAGAGCGTCACAATTTGGCACTAGAGCGTCACACTTTGGCACTAGCGCTTCACACTTTGGCACTAGAGTGTCACGCTGTGGTACTAGACCTTCACACTTTGGCACTGGAGCGTCACACCTGGACACTAGAGCTTCACACTTTGGCACTAGAGTGTCACGCTTTGGCACAGGGGAGTCACACTTTGGCAATAGAGCGTCACACTTGCGTACTAGAGCGTCACACTTGGGCACTAGAGTTTCGAACTTTGGCACTAGAGTGTCACACTTTGGCACTAGAGTGTCACACTTTGGCACTAGAGCGTCACGCTTTGGCACTAGAGCGTCACACTTTGGCACTATAGCATCACACTTTGGCACTAGATCTCCACACTTTGGCACTATAGCGTCACACTTTCGCACTACAGCGTCACACTTTGGCACTAGAGCGTCACACTTTGGAACTAGAGCTCCAAATGTTGGCACTACAGCGTCACACTTTGGCACTAGAGCTTCACACTTTGGCACTCGGGCATCACACTTTTGTGTTAGAGCATCACACTTTCGCACTAGAGCATCACACTTTGGCACTAGAGATTCACACCTTGGCACTAGAGCGTCACACTTTGGCACTAGAGTTCCACACTTTGGGACTAGAGCGTCACACTTTGACACTAGAGCGTCACATGTTGGCACTAGAGCGTCACAGTTTGGCACTACAGATTCACAGTTTGGCACTAGAGCGTCACTCCTTCGAAGTAGAGCGTCACACTCTGGAACTAGAGTGTCACACTTTGGCACTAGAGCGTCACACTTTGGCACTAGAGTGTCAAACGTTGGCACTAGAGCGTACGTTTGCCACTAGAGCGTCACACTTTGGCAATAGAGTGTCGCACTTTGGAAGTACAGCGTCACACTTTGGCACTAGAGCGTCACACTTTGGTACTAGAGCGTCACACTTTGGCACGAGAGCATCACACTTTGGCACTAGAGAATCACACTTTGGCACTAGAGCGTCACACTTTGGCACTAGAGTGTCACACCTTGGCACTAGAGCGTCATACTTTGGCACTAGAGCTTCAAACTCTGGCACTAGAGCGTCAGACTTTGGCAGTACAACGTCACTCTTTGGCACTAGAGCATCACACTTTGCCACTAGAGCATCACACTTTGGCACTAGAGCTCCACACTTTGGCACTAGAGTGTCACACTTTGGCACTACAGCGTCACACTTTGGCACTAAAGAGTCACACTTTGGCACTAGAGCTCCAAACTTTTGCATTAGAGCGTCACAATTTGACAATAGAGTGTCACACTTTGGAACTAGAGCGTCAGACGTTGGCACTACAGCATCACTCTTTGGCATAAGAGAATCACACGTTGGCACTAGAGCATCACACTTTGGCACTAGAGCTTCACGCCTTGGCACTAGAACGTCACACCTTTACACTAGAGCGTCACACCTTGGCACTAGAGCATCACAATTTTGCAATATAGCTTCACACTTTGGCACTAGAGCGTCACTCATTGGAACTAGAGCGTCACACTTTAGCACTAGAACGTCCCACATTGGCACTAGAGTTTCAAACTTTGGAACCATAGCGTCACATCGTGGCACTAGAGCTTCACACATTCGTAATAGAGCGTCACACTTTGGCACTAGAGCATCACACTTTGGCACTAGAGATTTACACTTTGGCACTAGAGTGTCACTCTTTGGCACTAGAGTGTCACACTTTAGCACTAGAGCGTCACACTCTGGCACTATAGCTTAAACATTTGGTACTAGAGCATTAGACGTTGGCACTACAGCGTCACACTTTGGCAGTAGAGCATCACACTTTGGCACTAGAGCATCACACTTTGGCACTAGAGCTCCACACTTTTGCACTAGAACATCACACTTTGGCACTATAGCATCACACTTTGGCAATAGAGCGTCACACTTTGGCACTATAGCTGCAAATGTTGGCATTAGAGCGTCACACTTTGGCACTATAGCGTCATACTTTGGCACTAGAGCGTCACAGGTTTGGAACTAGAGCATCACACTTTAACACTAGACCTTCACACTTTGGCACTAGAACGTCACACTTTGGCTCTAGAGCGTCGAAATTTGGCACTAGAGCCTCATACTTTGGTACTAGAGCGTCACAATTTGGCACTAGAGCGTCCCACTTTGGCACTAGAGCGGCATACTTTGGCACTAGAGCGTCACACTCTGGCACTTGAGCGTCACACGTTGGCACTAGAGCTTCACACTTTGGCACTAGAGCATCATACATTGGCACTAGAGCTTCACACTTTGGCACCCGAGCGTTATACTTTGGTACTAGAGCTTCACACTTCGGCACTAGAGCATCACACGTTGGCACTAGAGTTTCAAACTTCGGCACTAGAGCATCACACTTTGGCACTAGAGTGTCCCACTTTCATACAAGAGCTTCACACTTTGGCACTAGAGCTTTACACTTTGGCATTAGAGCGTCACACTTTGGCACTAGAGCCTCACCCTTTGGAACAAGAGCGTCACACTTTGGGACTAGAGCGTCACACTTTGGCACCAGAGCGTCACACTTAGGCACTATAGCGTCACACTTTGGCATTAGCGCTTCACACGTTGGCACTAGAGCGCCACACTGTGGCACTAGACCTTCACACTTTGGTACTAGAGCATCACACTTTGGCACTAGAGCGTCACACTTTGGCACTAGAGCCTCATACTTTGGCACTAGAGTTTCAAATGTTGGCACTAGATCGTCACACTTTGGCACTCAAGCGTCACACTTTTGCAATATAGTGTCACACTTTGGAACTAGAGTGTCACACTTTGGCACTAGAGCGTCACACTTTGGTACTATAGAATCACACTTTGGCACTAGAGCTCCACACTTTGGCACTATAGCGTCACACTTTGGTATTGCAGCGTCACACTTTGGTACTAGAGCGTAACACTCTGGAACTAGAGCTCCAAACTTTGGCACTAGAGCGTCACACTTTGGCACTAGAGCTTCACACTTTGGCACTCGAGCGTCACACTTTGGCACTATAACATCACACTTTGGCACTAGAGCATCAAACTTTGGCACTAGAGCTTCACACCTTGGCACTAGAGCGTCACACTTTGGCGGTATAGTTCTACACTTTGGCACTAGAGCGTCACACTTTGACACTAGAGCGTCACACTTTGGCACTAGAGTGTCGCACTTTAGCACTAAAGCTTCACACTTTGGCACTAGAGCGTCACTCATTGGAACTAGAGTGTTACACTTTGGCACTAGAGTGTCACACTTTGGCACTTTAGCATCATTGTTTGGCACCAGAGTTTCGAACTTTGGCACTAGATTGTCACATTTTGGTACTAGAGCGTCACACATTGGCACCAGATCGTCACAATTTGGTACTAGAGCGTCACACTTTGGCACTAGAGCATCACACTTTGGCACTATAGATTCACACTTTGGCACTATAGCATCACACTTTGGCACTAGAGTGTCACACTTTGACAATAGAGCATCACACTTTGGCACTAGAGCTTCAAAATTTGGCACTAGAGCGTCACACTTTGGCACTACAACGTCACACCTTGGCACTAGAGCGTCACACTTTGGCACTAGAGCATCACACTTTGGCACTAGAGCTCCACACTTTGGCACTAGAGCGTCACACTTGGGCACTACAGCGTCACACTTTAGTACTAGAGCATCACACTTTGGCACTAGAGCTCCAAACTTTGACATTAGAGCGTCACACTTTGACACTAGATCGTCACACTTTAGCACTAGAGCGTCACACGTTTGGCACTAGAGCATCACGCTTTGGCACTAGACCTTTACACTTTGGCACTAGAACGTCACATTGTGGCACTAGATCGTCACACTTTGGCACTAGAGCGTCACACTTTGGTACCAGAGCTTCATACGTTGGTACTAGAGCGTCACACTTTGGCACTATATCGTCCCACTTTGGCACTAGAGCGTCACACTTTGGCTTTAGAGCGTCACACTTTAGCACTTGACCGACACACTTTGGCACTAGAGCTTCACACTTTGGCACTAGAGCGTCATAGTTTGGCAATAGAGCTTCACACTTTGGCACCAGAGAATTACACTTTGGCACTAGAGCTTCACACTTTGGCACTAGAGCATCATACTTTGGAACTAGAGAGTCACACTTTAGCACTAAAGCGTCACACATTTGCACTAGATCATCACAAGTTGGCACTATAGTTTCGAACTTTGGCACTAGAGCGTCACACTTTGGCAGTATAGCGTCACACTTTGACACAAGAGCTTCACACTTTGGCACTAGAGCGTCACACTTTGGCACTATAGCGTCACACACTGACACAAGAGCTTCACAGATTGGCACTAGAGCTTCACACTTTGGCACTAGAGTGTCACACTTTGATACTAGAGCATCACACTTTGGCACTAGAGCGTCACACTTTGGCACTAGAGCATCACACTTTTGCACAAGAGCGTCACACTTTGGGACTCGAGTGTCACACTTTGGCACTAGAGCGTGACACTTTGGCACTACAGCATCACGCTTTGACACCAGTGCTTCAAACTTTGGCACTAGAGCGTCACACTGTGGCACTAGACCTTCACACTTTGGTGCTAGTGCGTCACACTTTGGCACTACAGTTTCAAACTTTGGCACTAGAGCGTCAGACTTTGGCATAGGAGAGTCATAATTTGGCACTAGAGCGTCACACTTTGGCACTAGAGTGTCACACTTTGGCACTAGAGCCTCACACTTTGGCACTAGAGTTTTGAGCTTTGGCACTAGAGCGTCACACTTTGGCACTAGAGCGTCACACTTTTGCAATAGAGTGTCGCACTTAGGAACTAGATCGTCACACTTTGGCACTAGAGCGTCACACTTTGGTACTAAAGCGTCATACTTTGGCACTAGAGCCTTACACTTTGGCAACAGAGATTCAAACTTTGGCACAATAGCGTCACACTTTGGCACTAGAGTGTAACAATTTGGCACTAGAACGTCACACTTTGGCACTAGAGCTTCAAATGTTGGCACTAGAGCAAGACTTTGGCACTATAGCGCCACACTTTGGCACTAGAGCATCACACTTTGGCACTAGAGTATCACACTTTTACACTAGAGTTTCAAACTTTGGCACTATAGCCTCACACGTTGGCACCAGAGCGTCACACGTTGGCACTAGAGCTCCACACTTTGGCACTAGAGCGTCATACTTTGGCACTACAACGTCACACTTTGATAGTAGAGCGTCACACTTTGGCACTAGAGCTCCAAACGTTGACATTAGAGCGTCACACTTTGACACAAGATCATCACACTTTGGCACTAGAGCGTCACACGTTTGGCACTAGAGCATCACGCTTTGGCACTAGACCTTCACACTTTGGCACTAGAACGTCACACTTTGGCACTAGATCGTCACACTTTGGCACTAGAGCGTCACACTTTGGTACCAGAGCTTCATACTTTGGTACTAGAGCGTCACACTTTGGCACTTTAGCGTCCCACCTTGGCACTAGAGCGTCACACTTTGGCTTTAGAGCGTCACAATTTGGCACTTAAGCGACACACTTTGGCACTAGGGCTTCACACTTTGGCACTAGAGCGTCATAGTTTGGCAATAGAGATTCACACTTTGGCACCAGAGCATTACACTTTGGCACTAGAGCTTCACACTTTGGCACTAGAGCGTCACACTTTTGCACTAGAGCATCACAAGTTGGCACTAGAGTTTCGAACTTTGGCACTAGAGCATCACACTTTGGCAGTATACCGTCACAGTCTGACACAAGAGCTTCACACTTTGGCACTAGAGCGTCACACTTTGGCACTATAGCGTCACACTTTGACGCAAGAGCTTCACACTTTGGCACTAGAGCTTCACACTTTGGCACTAGAGTGTCACACTTTGGTACTAGAGCATCACACTTTGGCACTAGAGCGTCACACTTTGGCACTAGAGCGTCACACTTTTGCACAAGAGCGTCACATTGTGGGACTCGAGTGTCACACTTTGGCACTAGAGCGTCACACTTTGGCACTACAGCGTCATGCTTTGACACCAGTGCTTCACCCTTTGGCACTAGAGCGTCACACTATGGCACTAGACCTTCACACGTTGGTGCCAGAGCGTCACACTTTGGCACTACATTTTCACACTTTGGCACTAGAGCGTCAGACTTTGGCACAGGAGAGTCATAATTTGGCACTAGAGCGTCACACTTTGGCACTAGACTGTCACACTTTGGCACTAGAGCCTCACACTTTGGCACCAGAGTTTCAAACTTCGGCACAAGAGCGTCACACTTTGGCACTAGAGCATCACACTTTTGCAATAGAGTGTCGCACTTTGGAACTAGAGCGTCACACATTGGCACTAGAGCGTCACACTTTGGTACTAAAGCGTCATGCTTTGGTACTAGAGCCTCACACTTTGGCACTAGAGCCTCACACTTTGGCACTAGAGATTCGCACTTTGGCACAATAGCGTCACGCTTTGGCACTAGAGTGTAACCATTTTGCACTAGAGCATCGCACTTTGGCACTAGAGCTTCAAACGTTGGCACTAGAGAAAGACTTTGGCACTACAGCGTCACACTTTGGCACTAGAGCATCACACATTGGCACTAGAGTATCACACTTTTACACCAGAGTTCCAAACTTTGGCACTAGAGCCTCACACTTTGGCACTAGAGTGTCACACTTTGGTACTAGAGCATCACACTTTGGCACTAGAGCGTCACACTTTGGTACTAGAGCATCACACTTTTGCACAAGAGCGTCACATTTTGGGACTCCAGTGTCACACTTTGGCACTAGAGCGTCACACTTTGGCACTACAACGTCACGCTTTGACACCAGTGCTTCACCCTTTGGCACTAGAGCGTCACACTGTGGCACTACACCTTCACACTTTGGTGCTAGAGCGTCACACTTTGGCACTACAGTTTCACACTTTGGCACTAGAGCGTCAGACTTTGGCACAGGAGAGTCATAATTTGGCACTAGAGCGTCACACTTTGGCACTAGAGTGTCACACTTTGGCACTAGAGCCTCACACTTTGGCACCAGAGTTTCGAACTTCGGCACTAGAGCGTCATACTTTGGCACTAGAGCGTCACACTTTTGCAATAGAGTGTCGCACTTTGGAACTAGAGCGTCACACTTTGGCAGTAGAGCGTCACACTTTGGTACTAAAGCATCATACTTTGGCACTAGAGCCTCACACTTTGGCACTAGAGATTCGCACTTTGGCACAATAGCGTCACGCTTTGGCACTAGAGTGTAACCATTTGGCACTAGAGCATCGCACTTTGGCACTAGAGCTTCAAACGTTGGCACTACAGCAAGACTTTGGCACTACAGCGTCACACTTTGGCACTAGAGCATCACACGTTGGCACTAGAGTATCACACTTTTACACCAGAGTTCCAAACTTTGGCACTAGAGCCTCACACTTTGGCACCAGAATGTCACACGTTGGCACTAGAGTGTCACACTTTGGCACTAGAGAGTCACACTTTGGCACTAGAGCGTCACACTTTGGCACTAGAGCGTCACACTTTGGCATTAGAGCATCACACTTTGGCACTAGCGCTTCACACTTTGGCACTAGAGTGTCACACTGTGGCACTAGACCTTCACACTTTGGCACTAGAGCATCACACTTGGGCACTAGAGCTTCACACTTTGGCACTAGAGCGTCACACTTTGGCACAGGAGAGTCACACCTTGGCAATAGAGCGTCACACTTTGGTACTAGAGCGTCACACTTGGACACTGAGTTTCAAACTTTGGCACTGGAGTGTCACACTTTGACACTAGAGCGTCGCACACTGGCACTAGAGCGTCACACTTTGGCACTAGAGTGCCATACTTTAACACTAGAGCATCACACTTTGGCACTAGAGCTCTACACGTTGGCACTACTAGCGTCACACTTTGGCACTACAGCGTCACACTTTGGCACTAGAGTGTCACACTTTGGAGCTAGAGCCAAATGTTGACACTTTGGCACTACAGCATCACACGTTGGCACTACAGCGTCACACTTTGGCACTAGAGCGTCAACCTTTGGCTCTAGTGCTAAACTGTGACGCTCTAGTGCCAAAGTGTGACGCTGTAGTACCAAAGTGTGACGCTTTTGTGCCAAACAGTGGAGCTCTAGTGCCAAAGTGTGATGCTCTAGTGCCAAAGTGTGACGCTCTAGTGCCAAGGTATGATGTTGTAGTGCCAAAGTCTGACGGTCTAGTGCCAAAGTTTGAAGCTCTAGTGCCAAAGTGTGATGCTCTAGTGCCAAAGTGTGACACTCTATTGCCAACGTGTGACGCTCTAGTGCCAAAGTGTGAATCTTTAGTGCCAAAGTGTGATGCTCTAGTGCCAAAGTGTGATGCTCTAGTACCAAAGTGTGACATTCTGGTGCCAATGTGTGATCCTCTAGTACCACAGTGTGATGATCTAGTGCCAAAGTTCGAAACTCTAGTGCCAAAGTGTGATGCTAAAGTGCCAAAGTGTGATACTCTAGTGCCAAAGTGTGACGCTCTAGTTCCAAGGAGTGACGCTCTAGTGCCAAAGTGTGAAGCTCTAGTGCCAAAGTGCGACATTCGAGTGCCAAAGTGTGACGCTCTAGTGTCAAAGTGTGACGCTCTAGTGCCAAAGTGTGGAACTCTACTGCCAAAGTGTGACGCTCTAGTGCCAAGGTGTGAAGCTCTAGTGCCAGGGTGTGATTCTCTAGTGCCAAAGTGTGATGCTCTAGTGCCAAAGTGTGACGCTCGAGTGCCAGAGTTTGAAGATCTAGTGCCAAAGTGTGATGCTCTAGTGCCAACGTTTGGAGCTCTGGTGCCAAAATGTTACGCTCTAGTGCCAATGTGTGACGCTATAGTGCCAAAGTGTGACACTCTATTGCCAAACTGTGACGCTCTAGTGCCAAGGTGTGAAGCTCTAGTGCCAAAGTGTGATTCTCTAGTGCCAAGGTGTGACACTATAGTGCCAAACTGTGACACTCTAGTGCCAAAGTGTGATGCTCTAGTGCCAAAGTGTGACGCTCTAGTGCCAAAGTTTGAAACTCTAGTGCCCAAGTGTGACGCTCTAGTACGAAAGTGTGACGCTCTATTGCCAAAGTGTGACTCTCCTGTGCCAAAGTATGACGCTGTAGTGCCAAAGTGTGAAGCTCTAGTGCCCAACTGTGACGATCTAGTACCCAAGTGCGAAGGTCTAGTGCCACAATGTGATGCTGTAGTGCCAAAGTGTGAAGTGCTAGTGCCAAAGTGTGACCCTCTACTGCCAGAGTGTGACGCTCTAGTGCCAAAGTGTGACGCTCTAGTGCCAAAGTGTGACGCTCTAGTGCCAAAGTGTGATTCTCTAGTGTCAAAGTTTGGCCCACTAGTGCCAAAGTGTGAGGCTCTAGTGCCAAATTTTGAAGCTCTAGTGCCAAAGTGTGACGCTCTAGTGCCAAAGAGTGACGCTCTTGTGCCAAAGTGTGAATCTCTGGTACCAACGTGTGACGCTCTAGTGCTAAAGTGTGACGCTCTAGTACCCAAGTGTGACGCTATAGTGCCAAATTGTGACGCTCTAGTTCCAAAGTGCGACACTCTATTGCAAAAGTGTGACGCTCTAGTGCCAAAGTGTAATGCTCTAGTACCAACGTTCGAAACTCTAGTGCCAAAGTGTGAGGCTCTAGTGGCAAATTTTTATGCTCTAGTGCCAAAGTGTGATGCTCTAGTACCAAACTGTGAAGGTCTAGTGCCACAGTGTGGCGCTCTAGTGCCAAAGTGTGAAGCGCTAGTGCCAAAGTGTGACACTCTAGTGCCAAAGTGTGACGCTCTAGTGCCAAAGTGTGACGGTCCAGTGGCAAAGTGTGACGCTCTGGTGCCAAAGTGTGATGCTCTAGTCCCAAAGTGTGACACTCTTGTGCCAAAGGGTGACGCTCTAGTGCCAAAGTGTGACGCCCTAGTCCTAAAGTGTGATGCTCTAGTGCCAAAGTGTGACGCTCTAGTGCCAAAGTGTGAAGCTCTAGTGTCAAAGTGTGAAGCGCTTGTGTAGGGTTCCCAATCCATTGTCTGTCCCTATGACCATTTGTGACTTGTGTTATGAGTTGTGAATGTTGACCACACATAGTGGACTTCTTTGGTCATAGTCAGTGACGTATGCATCATTTGGCTGGTCACTGTGTAGGCTAGCCACACCGTGCCACTACTTGTTGAAGGTCTTTGTACTTGCTAGTTGCTAACTAGTGTTCCCAACCCATTGTTTCCCCCTCTGACCATTTGTGACTCTTGTAATGAGTTTTTAACGTTGATCACACACTGTGAAATTCTTCTGGTCATGGTTAGTGGCATATGCCTACTTTGGTTTGTTTCTTTACATGGTTGCCACGCTGTGTCACTACGTATTGATGGTCTTTGTGCTTTCTACTTGATAGCTAGTGTTCCCAAACCATTGTTACCCCGTGTGACTATCCCTGACTCTTGTTGTGAGTTGTCAACGTTGACCACATGAAGTGAAATTCGTTGGTCCTGGGCAGTGACATATGCGTACTTTGGTTGGTCACTGTGCATGGTAGCCACACTGTGCCACTACATATTGAAGGTCTTTGTACTTGCTAGTCGATCACTAGTATTCAAAAACCATTGTTTCCCCCTCTGACCATTTGTGACTCGTGTTATGAGTTGTCAAAGTGGACCACGCATAGTGACATTCTTTGGTCATGGTCAGTGACATATGCCTACTTTGGTTGGTCATTGTACATGGTAGCAACACCATGCCACTACTTATTGAAGGTCCGTGTACTTGCTAGTTGATACCTGGTGTTCCCAAACCATGGTTTCATCCTCTGGACATTTGTGACTTGCATTATGAGTTGTCAACGTTGACCACACACAGCAGATTTCTCTGGTCAAAGGCAGTACATATGCCTTCTTTGGACGGTCATTGTGCATGGTAGCAACACCGTGCTACTATTTATTGAAGGTCGTTGTACGTGCTAGTTGAAAACTAATAGTCCGAAACCATTGTTTCCCCCTCTGACCATTTGTGACTCGTGTTATGGGTTGTGAACATTTACCACCCATATTGAAATTCTTTGGTCATGGTGAGTGACATATGCCTAGTTTGGTTGTTTGGTGTGCATAGTAGCCACACCGTACCACTACTTATTGAAGTTTGTTGTCCTTTCTAGTCGATACATAGGGTTCCCGAACCATTGTCTCTCCCTCTAACCATTTGTGACCGGTGTTATGAGTTGTCAATGTTGACCACACATAGTGGACTTCTTTGGTCATAGTCAGTGACGTATGCATCCTTTGGTTGGCTACTGTGCACGCTAGACACACCGTGCCACTACTTGTTGAATGTCTTTGTACATGCTAGTTGATAACTAGTGTTCCCAACCCAGTGTTTCTCCCGCTGACCATTTGTGACTCGTGTTATGAGTTTTCAACGTTGACCACACACTGTGAAATTCTTTTGGTCATCGTTGGTGGCATACGCCTACATTGGTCTGTCACTCTACATGGTTGCCACGCCGTGTCACTACGTATTGAAGGTATTTGTGCTTTCTAATTGATCGCTAGTGTTCCCAAACCATTGTTACCCCCTCCGACAATCTGTGACTCTTGTCAATGTTGGCCACATGAAGTGAAACTCTTTGGTCCTGGTCAATGACATATGCATACTTTTGTTGGTCATTGTGCATGGTAGCCACATTGTGCCAGTACATATTGAAGGTCTTTGTACTTGCTAGTCGATAGCTAGTATTCACAAACCATTGTTTCCCCCCTTGACCATTTGTGACTCGTGTTATGAGTTGTCAAAGTTGACCACACATAGCGAGATTCTTTGGTCATGGTCAGTGACATATGCTTACGTTGGTTGGTCATTGTACATGGTAGCCACACCATGCCACTACTTATTGAAGGTCCATGTACTTGCTAGTTGATACCTGGTGATCCCAAACCATCGTTTCCTCCTCTGAACATTTGTGACTTGCATTATGAGTTGTCAACGTTGACCACACAAACACACAACAGATTTCTCTGGTCAAAGGCAGTACATATGCCTACTTTGGACGGTCATTCTGCATGGTAGCCACACCGTGCTACTATGTATTGAAGGTTATTGTACGTTCCAGTTGAAAACTAATATTCCGAAACCATTGTTTCCCCCTCTAACAATTTGTGACTCGTATTATGGGATGTGAACATTTACCACCCATATTGAAATTCTTTGGTCATGGTCAGTGACATATGCCTAGTTTGGTTGTTTGGTGTGCATAGTAGCCACACCGTACCACTACTTATTGAAGTTTGTTGTCCTTTCTAGTCGATACATAGGGTTCCGAAACCATTGTCTCTCCATCTAACCATTTGTGACTGGTGTTATAAGTTGTCAATGTTGACCACACATAGTGGACTTCTTCGGTCATAGTCAGTGACGTATGCATCCTTTGGTTGGCCACTGTGCAAGCTAGACACACCGTGCCACTACTTGTTGAAGGTCTTTGTACTTGCTAGTTGATAACTAGTGTCCCAACCCAGTGTTTCTCCCGCTGACCATTTGTGACTCGTGTTATGATTTTTCAACGTTGGTCACACACAGTGAAATTCGTTTGGTCATGGTTAGTGGCATACACCTACTTTGGTCTGTCACTGTACATGGTTGCCACGCCGTGTCACTACGTATTGAAGGTCTTTGTGCTTTCTAATTGATAGCTAGTGTTCCCAAACCATTGTTACCCCCTCCAAATATCTGTGACTCTTGTTCTGAGTTGTCAATGTTGGCCACATGAAGTGAAACTCTTTGGTCCTGGTCAGTGACATATGCATACTTTGGTTGGTCATTGTGCAGGGTAGCCACATTGTGCCAGTACATATTGAAGGTCTTTGTACTTGCTAGTCGATAGCTAGTATTCACAAACAATTGTTTCCCCCCTTTACCATTTGTGACTCGTGTTATGAGTTGTCAAAGTTGACCACACATAGTGAGATTCTTTGGTCATGGTCAGTGAAATATGCCTACGTTGGTTGGTCATTGTACATGGTAGCCACACCGTGCCACTACTTATTGAAGGTCCTTGTGCTTGCTAGCTGATACTGGGTGTTCCCAAACTATCGTTTCCCCCTCTGACCATTTGTGACTCGTATTATGAGTTGTCAACGTTGACCACACACATCGGATTTCTTTGGTCAAAGGCAGTACATATGCCTACGTTGGCCGGTCATTGTGCATGGTAGCCACACCGTGCTACTACTTATTGAAGGTCATTGTACTTGCTAGTTGAATACTAATATTCCAAAACCAGTGTTTCCCCCTTTGACCATTTGTGACTCGTGTTATGGGTTGTGAACGTTGACCACCCATATTTAAATTCTTTGGTCATGGTCAGTAACATATGCCTAGTTTGGTTATTTGGTGTGCATAGTAGCCACACCGTGCCACCACGTACTGAAGTTCTTTGTCCTTTCTAGTCGATACATAGGATTCCCAAACCATTGTCTCTCCATCCGACCATTTGTGACTCGTGTTATGAGTTGTCAATGTTGACCACACATAATGGACTTCTTTGGTCATAGTCAGTGACGTATGCATCCTTTGGTTGGTCACTGTGCACGCTAGCCACACCGTGCCACTACTTGTTGAAGGACTTTGTACTTGCAAGTTGATAACTAGTGTTCCCAACCCATTTTTTCCCCCGAAGACCATTTGTGACTCGTGTTATGAGTTTCCAACCTTGACCACACACTGTGACATTCTTTTGGTCATGGTTAGTGGCATATGCCTACTTTGGTTTGTCACTGTACATGGTTGCCACGCCGTATCACTACGTATTGAAGGTCTTTGTGCTTTCTCGTTGATAGCTAATGTTCCCAAACCATTGTTGCCCCCTTTGACTAAGTGTGACTCTTGTTGTGAGTTATCAATGTTGACCACATAAAGTGAAATTCTTTGGTCATGGTTAGTGACATATGCATACTTTGGTTGGTCACTGTGCATGGAAGCCACATTGTGCCACTACATATTGACGGTCTTTGTACTTGCTAGTCGATAACTAGTATTCACAAACCATTGTTTCCCCCTCTGACCATTTGTGACTCGTGTTATGAGTTGTCAAAGTTGACCATACATAGTGACACTCTTTGGTCATGGTCAGTGACATATGCCTCCTTTTGTTGGTCATTGTACATAATAGCCACACTGTGCCACTACTTATTGAGGGTCCTTGTGCTTGCTAGTTGATACCTGGTGTTCCCAAACCATCGTTCCCCCCTCTGACCATTTGTGACTCGTATTACAAGTTGTCAATGTTGACCACACACAGCGGATTTCTTTGGTCAAAGGCAGTACATATGCCTACTTTGGTCCGTCATTGTGCATGATAGCCACACCGTGCTTCTACCTGTTGAAGGTTGTTGTACTTGCTAGTTGAAAACTAATATTCCGAAACCATTGTTTCCCCCTCTGACCATTTGTGACTCGTGCTATGGGTTGTGAACGTTGACCATCCATATTGAAATTTTTTGGTCATGGTCAGTGACATATGCCTGGTTTGGTTGTTCGGTGTGCATAGTAGCCACGCTGTGCCACTACTTATTGAAGTTATTTTTCCTTTCTAGTCAATACATAGAGTTCCCAAACCATTGTCTCTCCCTCTGACCATTTGTGACTCGTGTTATGAGTTGTCAATGTTGACCACACATAGTGGACTTCTTTGGTCATAGTCAGTGACGTATGCATCCTTTGGTTGATCACTGTGCATGCTAGCCACACCGTGCCACTACTTGTTGAAGGTCTTTGTACTTGCTAGATGAAAACTTGTGTTCCCAACCGATTGTTTCCCCCTCTGACCATTTGTGACTCGTGATTTGAGTTTTCAACGTTGACCACACACTGTGAACTTCTTTTGGTCATGGTTAGTTTCATATGTTGACTTTGGTTTGTCAATGTACATGGTTGCCATGCCGTGTCACTACGTATTGAAGATCTTTGTGCTTTCTAGTTGATTGCTAGTGTTCACAAACCATTGTTACACCCTCTGACTATCTGTGACTCTTGTTGTGAGTTGTCAACATTGACCACATGAAGTGGAATTCTTTGGTCATGGTCAGTGATATATGCATACTTTGGTTGGTCACTATGCATGGTAGCGACACTCTGCCACTACATATTGAAGGTATTTGTACTTGCTAGTCGATAACTAGTATTCACAAACCATTGTTTCCCCCTCTGACCATTTGTGACTCTTTTTATGAGTTGTCAAAGTTGACCATACATAGTGACATTCTTTGGTCATGGTCAGTGACATATGACTACTTTGGTTGGTCATTGTACATGGTAGCCACACCGTGCCGCTACTTATTGAATGTCCTTGTGCTTGCTAGTTGATACCTGGTGTTCCCCAACCATTGTTTCCCCCTGTGACCATTTGTGACTCCCATTATGAGTTTTCAACGTTGACCACACACAGCGGATTTCTTTGGTCAAGGGCAGTACATATGCTTACTTTGGTTGGTCATTTTGCATGGTAGCGACACCTTGCTACTGCTTATTGAAGGTCGTTGTACTTGCTAATTGAAAACTAATATTCCAAAACCATTGTTTCCCCCTCTGACCATTTGTGACTCGTGTTATGGGTTGTGAATGATGACCACCCATATTGAAATTCTCTAGTCATGGTCAGTAACATATGCCTAGTTTGGTTTTTCGGTGTGCGTAGTAGCCACACCATGCCACTATGTATTGAAGTTCTTTGTCCTTTCTAGTTGATACAAAGGGTTCCCAAACCATTGTCTCTCCCTCTGACCATTCGCGACTCGTGTTATGAGTTGTCAATGTTGACCACACATAGTGGACTTCTTTGGTCATAGGCAGTGACGTATGCATCCTTTGGTTGGTCACTGTGTACGCTAGTCACACCGTACCTCTACTTGTTGAAGGTCTTTGTACTTGCTAGTTGAAAACTAGTGTTCCCAACCCATTGTTTCCCCCGCTGACCATTTATGACTCGTGTTATGAGTTTTCAACGCTCACCACACACTGTGAAACTCTTTTGGTCATGGTTAGTGGCATATGCCTACTTTGGTTTGTCACTGTACATGGTTGCCACGCCGTATCACTACGTATTGAGATCTTTGTTCTTTCTAGTTGTTAGCTAGTGTTCCCAAACCATTGTTACGCCCCTTGACTATCTGTGACTCTTGCTGTGAGTTGTCAACGTTGACCACATGAAGTGAAAATTTTTGGTCCTGGTCAGTGACATATGCATACTTGGGTTGATCACTGTGCATGGTAGCCACACAGCGCCACTACATATTGAAGGTATTTGTACTTGCTAGTCGATAACTAGTATTAAAAACCCATTGCTTCCCCCTCTGACCATTTGTGACTCGTGTTATGAGTTGTCAAGTTTGACAACACATAGTGACATTCTTTGGTCATGGTCAGTGACATATGCCTACTTTGGTTGGTATTTGTACATGGTAGCCACACCGTGCCTCTACTTATTGAAGGTCCTTGTGCTTGCTAGTTGATACCTGGCGTTCCCAAACCATCGTTTCCCCCTCTGACCAGTTGTGACTTGCATTATGAGTTATCAACGCTGACCACACACAGCGGATTTATTTGGTCAAAGGCAGTACATATGCCTACGTTGGCTGGTCATTGTGCATGTAGCCACACCGTGCTACTACTTATTGAAGTTCGTTGTACTTGCTAGTTGAAAACTAATATTTCGAAACCATTGTTTCCCCCTCTGACCATTTGTGACTCGTTTTATGGGTTGTGAACGTTGACCACCCATATCGAAACTCTTTGGTCATGGTCAGTGACATACGCCTCGTTTGGTTGTTCGGTGTGCATAGTAGCCACACCGTGCCACTACTTACTTAAGTTCTTTGTCCTTTCTAGTCGATACATAGGGTTCCCAAACCACTATCTCTCCCTCTGACCAGTTGTGACTTGTGTTATGAGTTGTCACTGTTGACAACACATAGTGGACTTCTTTGGTCATAGTCAGTGACGTATGCATCATTTGGTTGGTCACCGTGCATTCTAGCCACACCGTGCCACTACTTGTTGAAGGTCTTTGTACTTGCTAGTTGATATCTAGTGCTCCCAACCCATTGTTTCCCCCTTTGACCATTTGTGACTCGTGTTATGCGTTTTCAACGCTAACCACACACTGTGAAATTCCTTTTGTCATGGTTAGTGGCATATGCCTACATTGGTTTGTCACTACACATGGTTTCCACGCCGTGTCACTACGTACCGAAGGTCTTTGTGCTTTCTAGTTAATAGCCAGTGTTCCCAAACCATTGCTACCCCCTCTGACTATCTGTGACTCTTGTTGTGAGTTGACAACGTTGACCACATGAAGTGAAATTCTTTGGTCATGGTCAGTGACATATGCATACTTTGGTTGGTCACTGTGCATGGTAGCCACGCTGTGCCACTACATATTGAAGGTCTTTGTACTCGCTAGTCGATAACTAGTATTCAAAAACCATTTTTTCCGCCTCTGACCATTTGTGACTCTTGTTATGAGTTGTCAAAGTTGACCACACATAGTGACATTCTTTGGTCATGGTCAGTGACATATGCCTACTTTGGTTGGTCATTGTACATGGTAGCCACACCGTGCCACTACATATTGAAGGTCCTTGTGCTTGCTAGTTGATACCTGGTGTTCCCAAACTATCGTTTCCCCCTCTGACCATTTGTGACTCGTATTATGAGTTGTCAACGTTGACCACACACATCGGATTTCTCTGGTCAAAGGCAATACATATGCCTCATTTGGCCGGTCACTGTGCATGGTAGCCACACCATGCTGCTACTTATTGAAGGTCATTGTACTTGCTAGTTGAATACTAATATTCCAAAACCATTGTTTCCCCCTCTGACCATTTGTGACTCGTGTTATGGGGTAAGAACGTTGACCACCCATATTGAAATTATTTGGTCATGGTCAGTGACATATGCATAGTTTGGTTTTTTGGTGTGCATAGTAACCACACCGTGCCACCACGTACGGAAGTTCTTTGTCCTTTCTAGTCGACACATAGGATTCCCAAACCATTGTCTCTCCCTCTGACCATTTGTGACTTGTGTTATGAGTTGTCAATGTTGACCACACATAGTGGACTTCTTTGGTCATAGTCAGAGACGTATGCATCCTTTGGTTAGTCACTCTGCACGCTAGCCACACCGTGCCACTACTTGTTGAAGGTCTTTGTACTTGCTAGTTGAAAACTAGTGGTCCGAACCCATTGTTTCCCCCACTGACCATTTGTGACTCGTGTTATGAGTTTTCAACGTTGACCACACACTGTGAAATTCTTTTGGTCATGGTTAGTGGCATATGCCTACTTTGGTTTGTCATTGTACATGGTTGCCACACCGTGTCACTACGTATTGAAGGTATTTGTGCTTTCTAGTTGATAGCTAATGTTCCCAAGCCATTGTTACCCCCTTTGACTATGTGTGACTCTTGTTGTGAGTTGTCAACATTGACCACATAAAGTGAAATTCTTTGGTCATGGTCAGCGACATATGTATACTTTGGTTGGTCACTGTGCATAGTAGCCACACTATGCCACTACTTATTGACGGTCTTTGTACTTGCTAGTCGATAACTAGTATTCACAAACCATTTTTTCCCCCTCTGACCATTTTTGACTCGTGTTATGAGCTGTCAAAGTTGACCATACATAGTGACACTGTTTGGTCATGGTCAGTGACAAATGCCTCCTTTTGTTGGTCATTGTACATGGTAGCCACATCGTACCACTACTTATTGAAGGTCCTTGTGCTTGCTAGTTGATACCTGGTGTTCCCAAACCATCGTTCCCCCTTCGAACTATTTGTGACTCGTATTACAAATTGTCAATGTTGGCCACACACAGCGGATTTCTTTGGTCAAAGGCACTACATATGCCTACTTTGGACCGTCATTGTGCATGGTAGCCACACCGTGCTACTACCTATTGATGGTCGTTATACTTGCTAGTTGAAAACAAATATTCCGAAACCATTGTTTCCCCCTCTGACCATTTGTGACTCGTGCTATGGGTTGTGAACGTTGACCACCCATATTGAAATTCTTTGGTCATGGTTAGTGAGATATGCCTAGTTTGGTTGTTCGGTGTGCATAGTAGCCACGCCGTGCCACTACTTATTGAAGTTCTTTATCCTTTTTCGTCGACACATAGGGTTCCCAAACCATTGTCTCTCCCTCTGACCATTTGTGAATTGTGTTATGAGTTGTCAATGTTGACCACACATAGTGGACTTCTTTGGTCAAAGTCAGTGACGTATGCATCCTTTGGGTGGTCACTGTGCATGCTAGCAACACCGTGCAACTACTTGTTGAAGGTCTTTGCACTTGCTAGATGATAACTAGTGTTCCACACACATTGTTTCCCCCTCTGACCATTTGTGACTCGTGTTTTTACTTTTCAACGTTGACCACACATTGTGAACTTCTTTTGGTCATGGTTAGTTGCATATGCCTACTTTGGTTTGTCACTGTACATGGTTGCCACGATGTGTAACTACGTATTGAAGGTCTTTGTGCTTTCTAGTTGATAGCTAGTGTTCACAAACCATCGTTACACCCTCTGACTATCTGTGACTCTTGTTGTGAGTTGTCGACGTTGACCACATGAAGTGGAATTCTTTGGTCATGGTCAGTGACATATGCATACTTTGGTTGGTCACTGTGCATGGTAGCCACACTCTGGCACTACATATTGAAGGTATCTGTACTTGCTAGTCGATAACTAGTATTCACAAATCATTGTTTCCCCTTCTGACCATTTGTGACTCGTGTTATGAGTTGACAAAGTTGACCACACATAGTGACATTCTTTGGTCATGGTCAGTGACATATGGCTACTTTGGTTGGTCATTATACATGGTCCCATACTGTGCCACTACTTATTGAAAGTCCTTGTGCTTGCTAGTTGATACCTGGTGTTCCCAAACCATCGTTTCCCCCTCGGACCATTTGTGACTCACATTATGAGTTGTCAACGCTGACCACACACAGCGGATTTCTTTGGTCAAAGGCAGTACATATGCCTACGTTGGCCGGTCATTCAGCATGGTAGCCACACCGTGCTACTACGTATTGGAGGTCGTTGTACTTGCTAGTTGAAAACTAATATTCCGAAACCATTGTTTCCCCCTCCGACCATTTGTGACTTGTGTTATGGGTTGTGAACGTTCACCACCCATATGGAAATTCTTTGGTCATGGTCAGTGACATATGCCTAGTTTGGTTGTTCGGTGTGCATAGTAGCCACACCGTGCCACTACTTGCTGAATTTCTTTGTCCTTTCTAGTCGATACATAGGGTTCCCAAACCATTGTCTCTCCTTCTGACAAATTGTGACTCGTGTTATGAGTTGTCAATGTTGACCACACATAGTGGACTTCTTTGGTCATAGTCAGTGACGTATGCATCCTTTGGTTGATCACTGTGCACGCTAGCCACACCGTGCCACTACTTGTTGAAGGTCTTTGTACTTGCTAGATGATAACTTGTGGTCCCAATCCATTGTTTCCCCCTCTGATCATTTGTGACTCGTGTTTTGAGTTTTCAACGCTGACCACACACTTTGAAATTCGTTCGATCATGGTTAGTGGCATATGCCTACTTTGGTTTGTCACTGTACATGGTTGCCACGCTGTGTCACTATGTATTGAAGGTCTTTGTGCTTTCTAGTTGATAGCTAGTGTTCTTAAACCATTGTTATCCCCTCTGACTATCTGTGACTCTTGTTGTGAGTTGTCAACGTTGACCACATGAAGTGAAATTCTTTGGTCATGGTCAGTGACATATGCATAATTTGGTTGGTCACTGTGCATGTTAGCCACACTGTGCCACTAAATATTAAAAGTTCTTTGTACTTGCTAGTCGATAACTAGTATTCACAAACCATTGTTTCCTCCTCTGACCATTTGTGACTCGTGTTATGAGTTGTCATCGTTGACCACACATAGTGACATTCTTTGGTCATGGTCAGTGACATATGCCTACTTTGGTTGGTCATTGTACATGGTAGCCACTCCGTGCCACTACTTATTGGAGGTCCTTGTGCTTGCTAGTTGATACCTAGTGTTCCCAAACAATTGTTTCCCCCTCTGACAATTTGTGACTGGCATTATGAGTTGTCTACGTTGACCACACACAGTGGATTTCTTTGGTCAAAGGCAGTACATATGCCTACTTTGGTCCGTCATTGTGCATGGTAGCCACACCGTGCTACTACTTATTGAAGGTCGTTGTACTTGCTAGTTGAAAACTAATATTCCGAAACCATTGTTTCCCCCTCTGACCATTTGTGACTCGTGTTATGGGTTATGAACGTTGACCACCCATATTGAAATTCTTTGGTCATGGTCAGTGACATATGCCTAGTTTGGTTGTTCGGTGTGCATAGTAGCCACACCGTGCCACTACTTATTGAAGTTCTTTGTCCTTTCTAGTTGATACATAGGGTTCCCAAACCATTGTCTCTCCCTCTGACCAGTTTTGACTTGTGTTATGAGTTGTCAATGTTGACCACGCATAGTGGACTTCTTTGGTCATAGTCAGTGACGTATGCATCCTTTGGTTGGTCACTGTGCATGCTAGCCACACCGTGCCACTACTTGTCGAAGGTCTTTGTACTTGCTAGTTGATAACTAGTGTTCCCAACCCATTGTTTCCCCCTCTGACCATTTGTGACTCCTGTTATGAGGTTTCAACGCTGACCACACACTGTGAAATTCTTTTGGTCATGGTCAGTGGCATATGCCTACTTTGGTTTGTCACCGTACATGGTTGCCACGCCGTGTCACTACGTATGGAAGGTCTTTGTGCTTTCTAGTTGATAGCCAGTGTTCCCAAACCATAGTTACCCCCTCAGACTATCAGTGACTCTTTTTGTGAGTTGTCAACGTTGACCCCATGAAGTGAAATTCTTTGGTCATGGTCAGTGACATATGCATAATTTGGTTGGTCACTGTGCATGGTAGCCATACTGTGCCACTAAATATTGAAGGTCTTTGTACTTGCTAGTCGATAAGTAGTATTCACAAACCATTGTTTCCTCCTCTGACCATTTGTGACTTGTGTTATGAGTTGTCATCATTGACCACACGTAGTGACATTCTTTGGTCATGGTCAGTGACATATGCCTACTTTGGTTGGTCATTGTACATGGTAGCCACACCGTGCCACTGCTTATTGAAGGTCCTTGTGCTTGCTAGTTGATACCTGGTGTTCCAAAACAATTGTTTCCCCCTCTGACCATTTGTGACTCACATTATGAGTTGTCAACATTGACCACACACAGGGGATTTCTTTGGTCAAAGGCAGTTCATATGCCTACTTTGGTCCGTCGTTGAGCATGGTAGCCACACTGTGCTACTACTTATTGAAGGTTGTTGTACTTGCTAGTTGAAAACTAATATTCCGAATCCATTGTTTCCCCCTCGTATCAAATGGCACTAGAGCATCACACTTTGGCACTCGACCTTCACACTTTGGCACTAGACCGTCACACTTTGGCACTAAATTGTCACAGTTTGGCACTAGAGCGTCATTCTTTGGCACTAGAGCGTCACACTTTGGAACTTAAGCGTCACACTTTGGCACTAGAGCTTCACACTTTGGCACCAGAGGGTCATACCTTGGCACTAGAGCTTCACAGTTTGGCAACAGAGCGTTACACTTTGGCACTAGAGCTTCACACTTTGGCACTAGAGCGTCACACTTTGGAACTTGAGCATCACACTTTGGCACTAGAGCGTCACACCTTTGCACTAGAACATCACACTTTGGCAATAGAGTTTCAAACGTAGGCACTAGTGCGTCACACTTTGGCACTAGAGCGTCACACTTTGGCACAAGAGCTTCACACTTTGGCACTAGAGCTTCACACTTTGGCACTAGAACATCACACTTTGGCATTGGAGCATCACACTTTGGCACTTGAGCATCACACTTTGGCACTAGAGCGTCACCCTTTGGCACAAGAGTGTCACACTTTGGGATTAGAGCTTCACACTTTGGCACTGGAGCATCATAATTTGGTACAAGATCTTCACACTTCGGTACTCTAGCTTCACAATTTGGCACTAGAGCGTCACACATTGGCACTAGAGCTTCACACTCTGGCACTAGAGTGTCACACTCTGGCACTAGAGCGTCACACATTGGCACTAGAGCATCACACTTTGGCACTAGAGCTTCAGACTTCCGCACTAGAGCGTCACACTTTGGCACTGGAGTGTCACACTTTGGCACTAGAGCGTCACACTGTGGTACTAGAGCTTCACACTTTGGCACTAGAGTGTCATACTTTGGCACTAGAGCTCTGTACCTTGGCACTAGAGTGTCATACTTTGGCACTAGACCATCCCACGTTGGCATTAGAGCGTCACACTTTGACACTAGAGCATCACACTTTGGCACTAGAGCTTCACACTTTAGCACTAGAGCATCACACTTTGGTAATATAATGTCACACTTTAGCACAAGATCGTCACACTTTGGCACTATAGCCTCACACTTCTACACTAGAGCTTCACACTTTGGCACTAGAGCATCACACTTTGGCACTAGAGCGGTACTCTTTGGCACTAGAGCTTCGCACTTTGGCACTAGAGCATCACACTTTGGTACTAGAGCATCCCACTTTGGCAATAGAGATTCCCACTTTGGCACTATAGCTTCACACTTTGGCACTATAGCATCACACTTTGGCACTAGAGCTTCACACCTTGGCACTAGAGCGTCACAATGTGGCACTAGACCTTCACACTTTGCCAATAGGGTGTCACACTTTGGTACTAGAGCTTCACACTTTGGTACTAGAGGGTCACAGTTTGGCACTAGAAAGTCACACTTTGGCACTAGAGCGTCACACTATGGCACTAGAGCGTCACACTTCGGCACTAGAGCTTCAAACTTTGGCACTAGAGCGTCACACTTTGGCACTAGAGCATCACAATTCGGCACTAGAGTGTCACACGTTGGCACTAGAGCGTCACCCTTTGGCACTAGACCTTCACACTTTGGCACTAGATCGTCACACTTTGGTACTAGAGCATTACACTTTGGCACTAGAGCGTCACACTTTGGCACTAGAGCGTCACACGTTTGGCACTATAGCATCACACTTTGGCACTAGACCTTCACACCATGGCACTAGAACGTCACACTTTGGCACTAGAGCGAAACTCTCAATAATGGTTCAGCTCTGGCCTCAACCACCTCGGTCGACACACTAGCCGTTGATTAGGCACTAACCATTGTCGGTGCCCCTAGCGGATAAGCGGCTATCAGACCGAGTTATCCCCTAATAAGTGGTCACAGCACACGCGCGTCCGGCTAGCGCACAAGAAGCCGTTGGAACTTGCTTTTGTCTTGTTCTGAGATATATTAACGAGGATGTTCATTCCCTCGAGTTAACCAGAACAGTTCTGCACATCCTATTCCCTTTGGTTCCGCGGCTTCGCCACCATGTCCTCGCTCTGCTCACCTCTCCCATCCGCTCCCTTCGTCCACCATTCCAAGCTCTCTCTTCATTTTGTCACTTCTGACCTTTTGCTTACTCTTGATGCATCTCTCGCTTTGCTCTCCCGTTCTCTCACTACTCTCGGCTTACCTCGGAGGTCCAGCTGTTTGTCTCTCTTGAGGCCTTCTCACTAACTCCTTGGGCCCGCTCTTACCTTGTTGCTGACGTCACTCGCCTGGGCAATGTCATTGCTTCTGTTTTCCTCTGCTCCTGCCATCCTCGCCCACTGCATTCTTCTGACACCTGCGCCTGTGCCTAGGGTACCTGCGCCTGTGCCTAGGGTACCTACGCCTGTGCTTAGGGTACCTGCGCCTGTGCCTAGGGTACCTGTGCATGTGCCTAGGGTACCTGCGCCTATGCCTAGGGTACCTGCGCCTGTGCTTAGGGTACCTGTGCCTGTGCGTAGGGTACCTGCGCCTGTAATTAGGGTACCTGTGCCTGTGCCTAAGGTACCTTCGCCTGTGCCTGGGGTGCCTGCGACTATGCATGGGGTACCTGAGCCTGTGCCTAGGGTACCTGCGCCTGTCCCTAGGGTACCTGCGCCTGTGCCTAGGGTACCTGCGACTGTGCCTAGGGTACCTGCGCCTGTCCCTAGGATACCTGCGCTTGTGCCTAGGGTACATGCGCCTGTGCCTAGGATACGTGCGCCTTTGCTTAGGGTACCTGCGCCTGTGTCTAGGGTACCTTTGCCTGTGCCTAGGTACCTGCGCCTGTGCCTAGGGTACCTGCGCCTGCGCCTATGGTACCTGCGCCTGTGCCTAAGATACCTGCGCCTATGCCTAGGGTACCTGCGCCTGTGCTTCGGGTACCTGCACCTGTGCCTAGGGTACCTGCGCCTATGCCTAGGGTACCTGCGCCTATGCCTAGGATACCTGCGCCTGTGCCTGGGGTACCTGCGCCTGTGCCTAGGGTACCTGCGCCTGTGCCTGAGGTACCTGTGCTTGTGCCTAGGGCACCTGTGCTTGTTCCTAGGGTACCTGCGCCTAAGCATAGGGTACCTGCCCCTATGCCTATGGTACCTGCGCCTGTGCTTAGGGTACATGCGCCTGTGCCTAGGGTACCTGTGCCTGTGCCTAGGGTACCTGCGCCTGTCCCTAGGGTACCTGCACCTGTGCCTGGGATACCTGCGCCTATGCCTAGGATACTTGCGCCTGTGCGAAGGGTACTTGCGCCTGTACTTAGGGTACCTGCGCCTGTGCCTAGGGTACCTGCGCCTGTGCCTGGGGTGCTTGCGACTGTGCATGGGGTACCTGAGCCTCTGCCTAGGGTACCTGCGCCTGTCCCTAGGGTACCTGCGCCTGTGCCTAGGGTACCTGCGACTGTGCCTAGGGTACCTGTGCCTGTCCCTAGGATACTTGCGCCTGTGCCTAGGGTACATGCGCCTGTCCCTAGGATACGTGCGCCTTTGCTTAGGGTACCTGCGCATGTGTCTAGGGTACCTGCGCCTGTGCCTAGGTATCTGCGCCTGTGCCTAGGGTACCTGCGCCTGCGCTTAGCGTACCTGTGCCTATGCCTAAGGTACCTGCGCCTATGCCTAAGGTACCTGCGCATGTGCTTCGGGTACCTGTACCTGTGCCTAGGGTACCTGCGCCTCTGCCTAGGGTACCTGCGCCTATGCCTAGGATACTACGCCTGTGCCTAGGGTACCTGCGCCTGTGCCTAGGGTACCTGCGCCTGTGCGTGAGGTACCTGTGCCTGTGCCTAGGGTACATGCGCTTGTCCCTACGGTACCTGCACATGAGCCTATGGTACCTGCCCCTGTGTCTATGGTACCTGCGCCTGTGCTTAGGGTACATGTGCATGTGCCTAGGGTACCTGTGCCTGTGCTTAGGATACCTGCCCCTGTGCCCAGGGTACCTGCGCCTGTGCCTAGGGTACCTGCGCCTGAGCCTAGGGTACCTGCGCCTGTCCCTAGGATACCTGCGCCTGTGCCTGGGATACCTGCGCCCGTGCCTAGGATACCTGCGCCTGTGCCTAGGGTACCTGCGCTTGTGCCTAGGGTACCTGTGCCTATGCATAGGGTACCTGCGCATGTCCCCAGGTTACTTGCGCCTGTACCTAGGGTACCTGCGCCTGTCCCTAGGGTACCTGCGCCTGTGCCTAGGGTACATGCGCATGTGCCTACGGTACTTGCGCCTGTCCCTAGGGTACCTGCGCCTGTGCCTAGGTAACCTGCGCCTGTGCCTGGGGTACGTGCGCCTTTGCTTAGGGTACCTACGTCTGTGCCTAGGGTACCTGCGCCTGCGCCTAGGGTACCTGCGCCTGTGCCTAGGGTACCTGCGCCTGTGCCTAGGGTACCTGCGCCCGTGCCTAAGGTACCTGCGCCTGTGCCTAGGGTACATGCGCCTGTGCTTAGGGTACCTACGCCTGTGCCTAGGGTATTTGCGCCTGTGCCTAGGATACCTTCACCTTTGCCTAGGGTACCTGCGCCTGTGCCTAGGGTACCCGTGCATGTCCCTAGGATACATGCGCCTGTGCCTAGGGTACATGCGCCTGTTCCTAGGGTACATGTGCCTGAGCCTAGGAAACCTCTGCCTGTGCCTAGTGTACCTGCGCCTGTACCTAGGGTACCTGCGCTTGTGCCTAGGGTACCTGCGCCTGTGCCTGGGGTACCTGCGCCTGTGTCCAGGTTACCTGCGCCTGTGCCTAGGGTACCTGCGCGTGTGCCTAGGTTACCTACGCCTGTGCCTAGGGTACTTGTGCATGTTCCTAGGGTACTTGCGCCTGTGCCTAGGGTACTTGCGCCTGTGCCTAGGGTACCTACGCCTGTGCCTAGGATACCTACGCCTGTGCTTAGGGTACCTGTGCCTGTGCCTAGGGTACCTGCGCTACGTCTGTGCCTAGGGCACCTGTGCCTGTGCCTAGGGTACCTGCGCCTATGCCTAGGGTACCTGCGCCTGTGCCTAGGGTGCATGCGCCTGTGCATAGGGTACCTGCGCCTGTGCCTAGAGTACTTGCGCCTTTGCCTAGGGTACCTGCGCTTGTGCTTAGGGTACCTACGCCTGTGCGTCGGGTACCTGCGCCTGTGCCTAGGGTGCATGCGCCTGTGCCTAGGGTACATGCGCCTGTGCCTAGGGTACCTGCGCCTGTGCCTAGGGTACCTGCGCCTGTCCCTAGGGTACCTAGGCCTGTGCCCAGGTTACATGCGCTTGTGCCTAGGGTACATGCGCATGTGCCTGGGATACCTGCACCTATGCCTAGGGTACCTGTGCCTGTGCCCAGGTTACCTGAGCCTGTCCCTAGGGTACATGCGCCTGTCCCTAGGGGCCTGTGCCTATGGTACCTGCGCCCGTGCCTATGGAACCTGCACCTGTACCTAGGGTACATGCGCCTGTGCCTAGGGTACCTACGACTGTGCCTAGGATACCTGCGCCTGTGCCTATGGTACTTGCGCGTGTGCCTAGGGTACCTGCGCCTGTGCCTAGGGTACTTGTGCCTGTCCCTAGGGTACCTGCGCCTGTGCCCAGGTTACCTGCTCTTGTGCCTATAATACCTGTGCATGTGCTTAGGATACCTGCACCCGTGCCTAGGGTACCTGCGCCTGTGCTCAGGTTACCTGCGCGTGTCCCTAGGGTACCTGCGCCTGTCCCTAGGGGCCTGTGCCTAGGGTACCTGCGCCTATGCCTATGGTACCTGCGCCTGTGCCTAGGGTACCTGCGCTTGTGCCTAGGGTACCTGCGCCTGTGTCCAGGTTACTTGCGCCTGTCCCTAGGGTACCTCCGCTTGTCCCTAGGGGCCTGTGCCTAGAGTACCTGCGCCTGTGCCTAGGGTACCTGCGCCTGTGCCTAGGTTACTTGCGCTTGTGCGTATGGTACCTGCGCTTGTGCGCAGGGTACCTGCGCCTGTGCCTAGGGTACCTGCGCATGTGCCTAGGGTACCTGCGCCTGTGCTTATGGTACGTGCGCCTGTGCCTACGGTACCTGCGCCTGTGCCCAGGTTACGTGCGCCTGTGCCTAGGGTACATGCGTCTGTCCCTAGGGTACCTACGCATGTGCCTAGGGTACATGTGCTTGTGCCTAGGGTACCTGCGCCTGTGCCTAGGGTACCTGCGCCTGTGCCTAGGGTACTTGCGAATGTGCCTAGGGTACCTGCGCCTGTGCCCAGGTTACCTGCGCCTGTGCCCAGGGTACCTGTGCCTGTGCCTAGGGTACCTGCGCATGTGCCTAGAGTACCTGAACCTGTGCCAAGGTTACCTGCGCCTGTGCCTAGGGTACATGCACCTGTCCCTATACTACCTGCGCATGTGCCTAGGGTACCTGCGCTTGTGCCTAGGGTACCTGCACCTGTGCTCAGGGTACCTGCGCCTGTCGCAAATCAACTCTCTGTCGCAAATCAACTCCCTATCGCAAATCAACTGCCTATTGCAAATCAACTTCATGTCGCAAATCAACTGTCTGTTGCAAATTAACTTCCTGTCGCAAATCAACTCCCTGTCGCAAATCAACTCCCTGTCGCAAATCAACTCCCTGTCGCATGTCAACTCCATGTCGCAAATCAACTCCTTGTCACAAATCAACTCCTTGTCGCAAATCAACTCCTTGTCGCATGTTAAATCCCTGTTGCAAATCAACTGCCTGTCGCAAATCAACTCCATGTCGCAAATGTAGTGTCTGTCGCAAATCAACTATCTGTCGCAAACCAACTCCTTGTCACAAATGAACTCCCTGTCCCAAATCAAATCCCTGTTGCAAATCAACTGCCTCTCGCGAATCAAATGCCTGTCGCAAAACAACTGCCTTTCGCAAATGAACTCCATGTCCCAAATCAAATCCCTGTTGCAAATCAACTGCCTGTCGTAAATCAAATGCCTTTCGCAAATCAACTCCCTGTCGCAAATCAACTCCCTGTCGCAAATCAACTCCCTGTCGCAAATCAACTGCCTGTCGCAAATCAACTCCCTGTCTTAAATAAACTCCATGCTGCAAATCAACTGCGTGTCGCAAATCAACTCTATGTTGCAAATCAACTGCCTGTCGCAAGTCACTTCCCTGTTGCAACTCAACTCCCGGTCGTAAATAAACTGTTTTTCGTTAATCAACTCCTTGTCGCAAATCAATTGCCTGTCGCAAACCAACTCCCTGTTACAAATCAACTCCTTGTCACTAATCAACTACCTGTTGCAAATCAGCTCCCTGTCCCAAATCAACTCCTTGTCGCAAATCAACTGCCTGTTGCAAATCAACTCCCTGTCGCAAATCAACTCAATGTCGCAAATCAACTGCGTGTCGCAAATCAACTCTCCATCGCAAATCAACCCCATGTCACGAATCAACTCTCTGTCGCATATCAACTCCCTATCCCAAATCATCTGCCTGCCACAAATCTACTGCTTTTCCCAAATCAACTGTCTGTCGCAAATCAAGTGCCTGTCGCAAATCACTTCCTAGTTGCAATTCAACTCCCTATCGCGCATCAATTGCTTGTCGCAAATCAACCCCCTCTCGCAAATCAACTCCCTATCCCAAAACAACTCCCTGTTGCAAGTCAACTGCCTGTCACAAATCAACTTGCCTATCACAAATCAACTCCATGTCGTAAATCAACTGCTTGTCGCGAATCAACTCCATATGCAATTCAACTACTTGTCGCAAATCAATTTCGTGTCGCAAATCAACTACCTGTCGCAAATCAACTACCTGTTGCAAATCAACTGCCTCTTGCAAATCAACTCCCTCTCGCAAATCAACTCCCTGTAGCAAATCAACTCCCTATAGCAAATCAACTCCTTGTCGCACATCAACTCCCTGTTCCAAATCAACTACCTATTACAATTCAACTGCCAGTCGCAAATTAACTCCCTGTCGCAAATCAACTTACAGTCCCAAGTCAACTCCCCGTCACAATTCAACTCCATGTCGCAAATCAACTCCATGTTGCAAATCAACTCCTTGTCGCAAATCAACTCCCTCTCGCAAATCAACTGCCTGGCGTAAATCAACTGCCTGTCGCAAATCAACTCCCTCTCGCAAATCAACTCCCTTTCGCAAATCAACAAACCGTCACAAATCAACTGCCTGTCGCAAAACAGCTCTCCATTGCAAATCAACTCCCTGTTGCAAATCAACTGCCGGTCGCAAATCAACTCTCGTTGCAAATGAACTCCCTTTTGCAAATGATCTCCCTGTCGCAAATCAACTCCCTGTCGCAAATCAACTGCCTGTTCCTTGTAAATCAACTACCTGTCGCAAATCAATTCCCTCTCGTAAATCAACTGCCTGTCCGAAATCATCTCCCTGTCGCAAATCAACCCCCCGTTGTAAATCAACTCCCTATCGCAAATCAACTGCCTGTCGCAAATCAAATCCTTGTCGCAAATCAACTCCATGTCGCAAATCAACTGCGTGTCACAAATCAACTCTCTGTCGCAAATCAACTGCCTGTCGCAAATCATTTCCCCGTCGCAAATCAACTCCATGTCGCAAATCAACTGCCTGTTGTAAATCAACTCCTTGTCGTAAATCAACTACCTGTCGCCAATCAACTCTATGTTGCAAATCAACTGCCTGTCGCAAATCACTTCCCTGTCGCAAATCAACTCCCTCTTGCAAATCAACTACCTGTCATAAATCAACTCCTTGATCAACTGCCTATCGCAAATCAACTCCATGTCGCAAATCAACTGCTTGTCGTAAACCAACGCCTTGTCATAAATCAACTCTTTGTTGCAAATCAACTACCTGTCGCAAATCAACTCCCCGTCGCAAATAAACTTCGTGCCGGAAATCAACTGCGTGTCGCAAATAAACTCTATATTGCAAATAAACTCCATGCCGCAAATCAACTCCCTGTCGCATATCAACCCCTATCACAAATCATCTGCCTGTCGCAAATCAACTATCTGTCACAAACCTACTGCTTGTCCCAAATCAACTGCCTATCACAAATCAATTGCCTGTTGCAAATCAACTTCTAGTTGCAAATGAAATCCCTGTCGCAAATCAACTCCTTCCGCAAATCAACTCCTTGTCTCAAATCAACTCCCTGTTGCAAATCAACTGCCTGTCGCAAATCAACTTGCCTATCACAAATCAACTCCCTGTCGTAAATCAACTGCCTGTCGCAAATGAACTCCATATGCAAATCAACTGCCTGTCGCAAATCAATTGCCTGTCGCAAATCAACTTCACGTCACAAATCAACTGCTTGTTGCAAATTAAGTGCCTCTTGCAAATTAACTCCCTGTAGCAAATCAACTCCCTGTAGCAAATCAACTCCCCGCCGCAAATCAACTCTCTGTCCCAAATCAACTACCTGTCGCAATTCAGCTGCCTGTCTCAAATCAACTCCCTGTCGCAAATCAACTCCCTGTCCCAAATCAACTACCTGTCGCAAATCAACTCCATGTTGCAAATCAACTTCCTGTCGCTAATCAACTCCTTCTCACAAATCAACTCCCTCTTGCAAATCAACTGCCTGTCGCAAATCAACTACCTGTCACAAATCAACTCCCTCTCGCAAATCAACTCCCTGTTGCAAATCAACTGCCTGTCGCAAATCAACTGTCTGTCGTAAATCCGCTCCCATCACAAATCAACTCCATGTCGCAAATCAACTCCCTGTTGCAAATCAACTCTTATCGCAAATCAACTCCCTTTTGCGAATCAACTCCCTGTCGCAAATCAACTCACTGTCGCAAAGCAACTGCCTGTTGCTTGCAAATCAACTGCCTGTCAGAAATCAACTCCCTACCGCAAATCAACTGCCTGTCGCAAATAAACTAGCTACCGCAAATCAACTCCCTGTCACAAATCAGCTCCCTGTCACAAATCAACTCCCTGTCGCAAATCAACTCCTTGTCGCAAATCATCTCCCTGTCACAAATCAACTCCCTGTTGCAAATCAACTGCCTGTCTAAAATCAACTCCCTGTCAAAAACCTAGTGCCTGTCGCAAATCAACTACCTCTCGCAAATCAACTCCCTATCGCAAATCAACTCCCTGTCGCAAATGAACTCCCTGTCGCAAATCAACTCTCTGTCGCAAATCCACTCCCTGTCGCAAATCCATTGCCTGTCCCAAATTAACTGCCTATCGCAAATCAACTGCCTATCATAAGACAACTCCCTGTCGCAAATCAACTGCCAGTCGCAAATCAACTGCCTGTCGCGAATCAACTACCTGTCGCAAATCAGCTGCATATCGCAAATCAACTGCCTGTCGCAAATCAACTGCCTGTCACAAATCAACTCCCTGTCGCAAATCAACTCCCAGTCACACATCAATTTCCTGTGGCAAATCAACTCCCTGTCCAAATCAACTACCTGTCGCAAAATAAGCTCCCTGTCCCAAATCAACTCCCTGCCGCAATCAAACTGCCTGTCGCAAATTAACTCCCTGTCGTAAATCGACTGCCTGTCGCAAATCAGCTCCCAGTCGCAAATCAACATCATGTCGCAAATCAACTCCCTGTCGCTAATAAATTCCTTGTGGCAAACCAACTCCTTGTTGAGAATAAACTCCCTGTCACAAATCAATTGCCTGTCACAAATCAAGTGCCTGTCGCAAATCAACTGCCTCTTGTAAATCAACTCCCTGTTGCAAATGAACTGCCAGTCGCAAATCAACTCCCTATCAAAAATTAACTCCCTGATGCAAATCAACTGATTGTCGCAAATCAACTCCCTGTCGCAAATAAACTCCTTATCACAAATCAACTGCCTGTCGGAAATCAACTCCCTGTCGCAAATCAACTGCCTGTCACGAAACAACTCCCCGTCGCAAATTAACTCCCTGTTGTAAATCAACAACCTGTCGCACATGGACTCCATGTCGTAAATCAACTCCCTGTCGCAAATCAACTCCGTTTTGCAAATCAATTCCCTGTCGCGAATCAACTCCCTGCCCCAAATCAACTCCCTGTCGCAAATCAACTCCATGTCGCAAATCAACTGTCTATCGCAAATAAACTCCCTATAAGAAAGCAACTACCAGTTGGAAATCAGCTGCCTGTTGCAAGTCAATTCCCTGTCGCAAATCAACTCGCTGTCGCAAACCAACTCCCTCTCGCAAATCAACTCACTGTCGCAAATCAAATCCTTGTTTCAAATCAACTCCCTGTCGCAACTCAACTCCCTGTTGCAAATTAACTTTCTATCGCAAATCAACTTCCTGTCGAATATCAACTCCCTGTCGCAAGTCAACTGAATGCTGCAAATCAACTCCCTGTCGCAAATCAACTCCCTATCGCAAATCAACTTCATGTCATGGATCAACTACCTGTCACAAATCAACTCCTTGCTGCAACTATAATCCCTGTCAAAAATCGTTTCCCTGTCTCAAATCAACTCCCTGTCACAAATCAACTCCTTGTTGCAAATAAACTGCCTGTCGCAAATAAACTGCCTGTCCCAAATCAATTGCATGTCCCAAATCAACTGCCTGTCGCAAATCAACTCCCTCTCTCAAATCCACTGCCTGTTGCAAATCAGCTCCCAGTCGTAAATCAACTCCCTGTCGCAAATCAAATCCCGGTCGCTAGTCAATTCCCTGTGGCAAATCAACTCCATGTCACAAATCAACTCCCTGTTGCAAATCAATTGCCTGTCGCAAATCAACTGCCTATCGCAAATCAACTCCCTCTCGCAAATCAACTCCCTGTCGCAAATCAATCGCCTGTCACAAATCAACTGCCTGTCGCAAATCAGCTCCCCATCGCAAATCAACTCCCTATTGCAAATCAACTGCCTGTCGCAAATCAACTCTTGTTGCAAATCAACTCCCTTTTGCAAATCATCTCCCTGTCACAAATCAACTCCCTGTCACAAATCAACTGCCTGTTGCTTGTAAATCAACTACCTGTCGCAAATAAATTCCATCTCGTAAATCAACTGCCTGTCGTAAATCTGTTGTTCTTCTATGCCCCATGGCCACTGCTATGGGTTGACGGACAGGTTGGGCATGCACTGCTCCCTTGGAGTAAGTCCTCGAAACCTTGTTCGTGGTGCAAGTCCAAGCGAGACACCAGAATTGTAGCGCAACGGATAGCATGTTGGACTTAGGGACAACAGGTCCTGCGATCGAGCCTTGATGTGCGCAGGAGGTTTTTTGACCTTCTAGCACAGGGGAAGTTTCTTAGACATTTCTCCATGCATGAGGAGAGTGCGCCACTTGGCGGTCAGTGGATGCGCCAATTGGCGGACTGGTGAGGTGGTTTGGAGTGACCACCCCAAAAGTGTCACTGCCCNAGCTGAAATGCTAGGAGCGGACGGCAGGTGCTATTGTGTCGGCCCTGTTTTCTAGTCCGTTTGCCTCAGGCCGGTTGACAAAGGGTTATGGGCCCACACTGACCAGTTGTAAGGCACGCTTCGCTCAACTCTGGTACGCTCTCTCCAGGTGCGCACGCCGGCTCCATCAGCTCCATCAGCTCCATCAGCTTCATCAACTTCAACGGCTTGGTCTGCACTCAGCACACAGGGACCAAGGAAAAGCTCTGCCCTTGGAGGCACGACCCTTGAGTCCCAACCAGGACAAGCTCTGCCCTTGGTGGCAAGACCCTGGGTGTGTTCATGTAGATATTTTCTCTGTCTGCAGGTGAACATCGGCTGAAGGGGTAAGCAACGGATCTGCATCCTAAAACCGGTAGCAGACATCAGCTAACATCAACCTACATCGGCCTCAACGCAGCAGAGACGTGGGAAGCACATAAGGGCAACAAAAATGGTTGACCCATCAGGAGGAGTGGGGACTGCCGCAGGGCAGTCCTCAAACTCAACAGTGGCTACCACAGGGCAGACCACTGGAGCAAATGTGAGTGCTATGTCACTACCGCAAGGTCTTGGACCCTTGGGATGAATCCCCATTTTTGAGGGGATTGACTTCCCCCTTTGGAGATGGCAGTTTGAGCCGGCGATGAAAGTGCGCGGCTTCATCAAACTACTGATGGGAGAGGAGCAGGTTCCCGCGGAAGGCACATCCGAGCATGAGGCATGGATGGATCGAAATGACATTGCCATGTCATTCCTCAGCAACGCGATTGCTAAGAAGTATGTTCCCATCATTGCCGGGTACACGCTGGCTTCCGAAGCTTACGACAAGCTCAAGCGCGTGCACCAATCCACCTCCCTTGCGAACAGATTATTCATCCTACAACGGCTGATCAGCATGCGGGTGAATGAGGGCAAATCAATCCCCGATTTCCCACAGGAGTTTGAAGGACTCCTTGGCAAGGCTCGCCAGATGAACTGGGACCTTGACGAGAACATGCAAGCCATGATTCTCCTCATGGAACTACCGGAGAGCTGGAGCCCGATGATCACCGTCATGGGCGGCTGGAAGGAGGACGACCTGACGTACACGGCAGTGTCTGAGTACGTGCGAAACGAGGCCATGCGCCGCAGCGGAACTGAGGCTAATTTCTCAGCCTATGCCGCACGCTACGGTGGCCGCGGGAGCAAAGGGTCAGCCTCTGGTCAGAAAGGCAGCAGCGGAAGCGGTGGTGGCGGAGGCAACAATGGCAGCAAGGCTCCCAAGCGACAGGGTAACTGCCA
>SZWC01001869.1:218535-230345 GCA_023375785.1 Penium margaritaceum | reverse complement strand
AGAGAGAGAGAGAGAGAGAGAGAATAAAATGAGAGTCCTGGAGCAACATCGAAAAAGAGTTCTATCCTGATGCGAGTTGAAAAGTTGAGTGAGACGTTCGTCGGCCTCCTCTGAAGTAGACAGAGAGAAAGTGAGAGAAAGCCATTTTGAGCGATTAGGCGAAGGTCTGGAAGAGGAAAAGAGCTGAAAGCGAGGGGGGCTTGAGAGTGTGGCCTGAGCAGGTGGCCGGACCAAAATATGTAGAAATTGCTCCTACAGGAAAAAACTTGAGGTTCTTCCAGAGAAAAGCTGAGGACCAAAGAAAAACAAATGTCCAGATCTGGTGCGGAAGAAGCCAACAAGGATGCCAACCCCAAATATTTCAGTCTATTTTCATCCTTTTCCTATTTTAGTCTACTTTCACGATCAATGCAAAGTGGCATCTTCAGCAACGAATGAGTGACAACATTTCTTTCACCTAAAAGCGTCGCGAAGCAATGTGCAGAAACCCATGTTCAAGAAGATGAATGAAAGTGAACAGTGAATTCGATGAACGACAAACCAGCTACCCAGACTCTTCGGGTACCCTGCATCAGGAGTCCTGACAGTTGGCTGCAGCGCAAAATACATTTATTTAATGTCGTGCAAGAAGCCTAAGAAACATAAAAGTTGCCTTGACTCCACACATCGGAAGTCCAACCATTTGTCTTCATTGCATTGATGTGCTATTTGGCTCCGGACCAAGCGGCAACAAGGAACAACTCTAAAACGTCCACGGGGTTCGCCGAAGAGGGGAGGAAGTTTTGTCGAAACTGCCAACGTCCTGCCCCTTCTCCCGCCACATGACAACAGTCAAGGAGAGCCATGCATGGTGGGACTCCCCTGCATGGTGGGACACCCCTGCGTGGTGGGACTCCCCTGCATGGTGGGACTCCCCTGCATGGTGGGACTCCCCTGCGTGGTTGGGATGGCTCACCTGAGGATTTCAACGAAGACGCCAGCTGGGTTTGAACGACAGCGGCGCGGAGCCGCGCCTCGAGATCATCTGCAACGGCGGCGCGTGCATGCGTCATGGACTCTGGTTTGACAACTGACGGTGGCGGCGGCGGCTGCTCTTGCTGTTCCTCCTGTTGATGCTGGTGCTGGTGCCTGGGCTGGCGCTTCTGCGCGCGCTGTTGGGCCTCCAGGTGCTGAGGGCGCTGCGGGTAGGGTTGGTGGCGGGTGGCAAGTTTCGTCGCCATGTGAGGGATGAGGAGAGGCTAATAGGAGTGGTGGAAGAGGCAGGAGTACTGACAACACAGGAAGGCACTGGTAGCGCGTGCAGTGGTGCGCTAGGCAGTTTGCGGCAGCGGAGTCATTCAAACACTTCCAACGGGGTACGTCGGAGTAAGATCAGCAACAGCTCTGACTCGGCAGGTGAGAAGGCTATCACTGCAGGGCGGAGAATGTGGGGTCGCCCGTTCATTAAGAGATCGGCGCACCTCGGTCGTCCTGGCCGCTAGTCATACTTCTGAGAGCAAGCTTGATCTGCAATCATGCCATGTGATGAAGAAACTGCGTCAATGACGAAGACTGGAGAAAGAAGCCGCTATTGTTGAGACCCGGGAATGAGAGAGCAGATCTGCGAGAGCGACCATGGCTGTGAGAAAGTGAGCCGGGAAGGCAAGACCGTTTTGATGACGGGATCTTGACGTCAGCAAACCTGGACTGTGCCACCTCGCCGGTCATTATTTATCGACATCGACTTGTTTCACACAACAAACCTTGAAACAAGAAGTCCTTTCGCGCAGTCAAACCTAAAGGCAGTTGTGAATAGTTCGATTGTTTGGAAGGAGTAGAAGAAAGCGGGAGTGCCGCGTCAGCAAAGCACGGCGTTGGCGAGGTGTGCTGGGCACACTCAATTTTGTCCACGTCCAGCCTGGACAGAGAAGGCAACTTCCCCAGTAAAGGTCATAATGACAAGCAACCTTCCAGCTTTGCCATTAAAGCTAAAAGTTGAGAACGCCCTTTCCCCTATTTTGATTTCAGTACAATAGAATTACGCCCATTCCTAGTTATGCTGAGTGGAAACGCAGCTGGTTCACACGAAAAAGTAGTGGGACAATAGACGAGTTGCAAAAAATGCAAACTCGAGGAATTTAGAGCTCAATGAGGGCTCATACATGAAAGATGTGAAATTAATCGAGTGCATGTGTTCAAGAGAGAAAACGAGAGTGATACCTTTGAAGCTATGACATCATAAAGATTTTAAAGACTTAGGCCGATGCTAGGTAAAATAATCTTCCCTATGTTGATCGACGTCTCGCAGATGGCTCCAGGGCTCCCCAGTGTTGTGCAATGAATCATAGCACTGCCACTTCACACAATAATCTGTTTCACTCGTCCGTGTTGTCCAATGATGTTGGTTGTTTTCTGACATCTCTCACTTGTACTCTGTTGTGTCCTCCCGACTTGTGTACATCGGCGTGCAGATGACTGATGTCGAGATGCAACGCTGATGGAGTATCGTCCGGTGGAGCCGATGCACGTTGAGGCCTACACACACTTCGCTAAAGCCTCCTCCCTCCTTCGTGCTCAGCTCCATCGACAGAACTCCTTGGCATTCGTGCCGCCAGCAAGCACTGTCGTTGCATATGCTGCCTGCACACATGTCCAGCGTCGTGTCTGACTCCACTGTTGCGTTCGCAGCGTTGTGTCATGCATAGGGTCCAAGTTTCATGATTTTTTGGTACAGTTAGTACCGAGGATTAGCATAGACACTGCCTGGGTTTACGCAGCCTCCGCAGTGCTATTTCTCTAGCTAATTCTAACTGCACAAATGCATTCGTAGCGTGCGTATTTTGGGATCATCTAGTTTTTAAGCAAAATGGGCAATGCCCGGGTTTGGGCCGTTGGCCGTCTGACAGGGCTCACCGATAAAATCCTTCCTGCCAGAAAAGAGGTCTATTTTGTGATTGGCTTAGAAACTGAGTAACAAGCTCACCAGCGTTGGGGGGAGCTAGAATTTGGAGGGGTCTCCCATTGTTGCTCATTCTTCTTTCTTCATTAGTCACTTCCGGTTTTTAGTTGCTTTTTAGCACTAACATTGGCATGCACATCTCTTAGTAACAAACCCGGAGCACTCGCACATAGACTCTAGAGCGGCAGAGTGAGGGGGCAGTAGACTAAGCAACGAGCGTGGAAGCCCGTACGTTGCATCAATAAGACAACTGCCCCAACCTGTGCTTTAGAATAAGTTCCAGCTTGGTATCAGAGCCAAAGCGCAACAACAGAATCAAACAGCTGGTGTACAGGTTCCTGACTACGCCTGCGGAACCCCATACGCGCCAGTGTACTGGAAATGCTGCTGATTTTTTCTGGGCATCATTGACCTGCCTCGTGGGGGTGTCAGATTTTTTCCCATGGCCACTGGGCCAAAGGAAATGCTGTAGGATCTTTTCCGGCAGCACTAACCCCCAAACGTGACGCAAGGAGTTGAGCAACATGCCGCGTCAGGCACCTGCTAGCGACGACGCACGTGGTGACATCATCGAGGAGCATTGACTGGCAGCAGCAACAGCAAGAAGCAACAGCAGCCCGTAGCCGCAACAGCAGCCAGTAGCAGCCGACAGCAGCACCAGCTCGTGGCAACTTGCAGCAACAGCAGCCCGTAGTAGCTTGCAACAGCAACAGTGTGCAACAGCAGCTAGTAGCAGCATCAACCAGCTAAAGCAGCAGCTATAGCGAGGAGCAATAGTAGTCGGCTCTAGCAACGACAGTAGTGAACAGTGGGAGAAGCCGGCTGGAACAGCAGCAGTAGCCAGCAGTAGCCACTAGCAGCTAGCAGTAACAACTGTAGTAGTGGCCAGCAAGAGTAGCAGCTGCAGCTGCGCATAGCCCGCAACTTGCACAAGCAACAAAATGTGATTATCGAGCAGTAGGCTCGCTGCTCGCAGCGAGCACCGAGCACTGAGTAGTAAGTTCGCTGCTTCTAGTGAGCAGCGAGCTCACTATGATGAACAAAAACAAAATCTAGAGCAATAACCTTTTAAATAACGCAACAGCAGTTGCTAACGCCAGCCATCCTAGGCTGACGTCACTACTGATGTCACTATAGACATCAGTAGCACAAAGAACATGGGGGGGAACATGGAGGGGAACAAAATACCATGGCAGAGAATGAAGAGGGGTCCTCCTCTGTTGGAGGACCCCCCTTCCCGCAACTGTAGCAATTGTAGCAATAGTAGCAGCAGCAGCTGCTGCCGTTGCAGTAACACTTGGAGCAGCAGTAGCAGTAACAACAACACCACTAGCAGCAACAGCAACAGCATGAGCAGCATCAGCAGCAGCAGCAGCAATTGCGATAGCAACAACAACAACAGCAGTCGCAGCAGTAGCAGCAGCAACATTAGCAGTAGCAACAATAGCAATACCAGTAGTAGCAACAGGAACACTAGCAGAAATAGCAGATGCAGTACCAGCTGCACTAACACCCCACGGGCTCTGTCGTAGGTCATGCAGGCGCAACAGATCCACTCGTCGCTTTGCGCTAGCAGCTCGCAACGCAGACACAGTAGCTAGTGGAGCTGCTGTTGCCGATACCGTTGCCGAACCAGTAGTCGCAGTAGTAGCATCAGCACTCGTTGTAGCATCAGCAGCAACAACATCAACAAGCACCTTTTGTTCCACCTGGGTACGCGAGCCCTGCGGTCTCCTACGCCACGTAGTACCTGGCGCATCAGTACACCCAGTGCCAACAACGGACGGTGACGTCAGTCCTAGGCCCCACTCCGGGTGCCGACCGCAAGCCAAAGGACTTCGATACCTCGCCGATGCCGCTTGAGGCTGGCAACAAGTTTCGGAGCTGGGAGCTTTGCTTCCGGATCTGGGCACATGGCAAGAGCTTGTGGCCCTCCTACGTTCAATCCTTCAACTCCACCCAGTCCGACCAGGTGTATGACGTTGGTCACGCCGAGTGTGCCCTCGTCCCGCTAGCCCCTCTAGCTGCACGTCTCGCCCCTGAGCCCTTCCTCGGCGACCTCACCATTGGCGCTCTTCTTGATCCAGCAGCAGCATCGCACGTACTCACGCACCCTCAACGCCTGTCTAGTGACGCCGAGACTAGCCGCCTGATCCGGGAGTTCAACTCTCTCCGCATTTTGGAGATCGAGACGGTCACCTCCTACTGGCAGTGTCAAGAGGACATCGTACGCCGCCTCAGAGATGCCGCACCACGCCCTCTCTCCGTGCTTCCGACCATCACGTGTGGTGCTACAAAGCCCTTCTCCGATGTCTACATTCATTACTCCTAAGACGTCCTCACTGCGATGGCTACCCAGGGTACCCTCATGCCCTGGGCATACAAGCTCTTCCTCCGCATCGAAGAGGCTCCTCAGGATTCACACATCCATCGCATAGAGTCCCTCGCCTCTCCTGTGGTCGCCTCCGTGGCTGTTTCCGCCCCAGCAGCAGGAGCGCTTCCACTGCCACCCCTTGTGGTAAGAAGAAGCGTAGGGACAAGAAGGGCAAGAGCCCTCAGCAGCAGTCTAGCGGATCCGGTGGCGCCAGCCTCGTCTGCCACGACTGTGGCCAGTCAGGACACGGGTGGTACATGTATCAACTCCCGACTGACGAGGCTCGCGTCATCACCACCGTGTATTGCCAGCGCGACCGTCGCCTTGCCACCACTACAGTGACCGTCGCTGCTTCTACTACACCTGCGCCGCTCGCGACGGCTCCATTGCAGTATCTTCTGCAGCCGTCCGCGCCCGCTCCTCCATCACCAGCGCCTCCTGTATCTTCTTCCTCCTTCCATGACTCCGACGCCATTACACCACAGTCGGTCTACTCTGTCAGACCCTCCACCCGCGAGTGTCAGCTGGAGCACTTCAATGCACTTCAGCTCGTCTTTCCTCTCCCTCCTCCCCAAGGAAGTGCAAGTTTTGTAGTCGCTGGTTCCTCCCTACCATGCATGATAGAATCCATACTACGGTCATGTCCCGTGTCTTCATCCACACCATCCTATGCTGTGCCTTTCCCATCTGCTCCTCTTCGTGATGATGTCGCCTGGCTAGATGACTGGCATTCCGGTTTGCACCTCTGTCCACCCATTGCCATGTGACCGTCAGTGACCTGGCCACTCTAGTCCAAGACCCATCAGAGTCGTGGACCTCATGTCATGGGTACCCTCCCAACGGAGTAAGTCAACGAGCACGGTCGTTATGTCCTGATACTTACAGACATCTACTCTTGATATTGCTAGGTCTTTTGCCTTTGGCAGAAGAGCGACGTTGCTCCTACCATTCAAGACTGGCTCGTCTGTGCTGAACGCGAGTGTGGTCGCCCCCTCCGCATGTTTCGTTCCGATCGCAGGGTGAGTTTCTGGGGGAAACCACACTCTTCCTTGCCTTCTGTGGTTTTCACCATGAAACATCGGCGCCTTTCATACCTGCCCTGAACAACGTCTCTGAGCACTGGAACCGCACCATGGCCAATGTCGTCCACACCATGCGGGTCGAATCCGGCATCTATGACGTGGGTCTAGAACTAGATTCCCCACTGACCCATTCCCCGTTAGTCCACACTATACCAGCACTGGTGTGGTGAGCAAGCCAACCTGCGTCCGGCCCGGGTCTGGAGCTGCATCGTCATCGCGTGGTTGCCTACCCCCCACCAGGGTGGCAAGCTCAAGCCTCGCGGCCGTCTGTGTACCTTCCTTGGCGTCTCGTGTCAGTCGAAGGCATGGCATTTCTAGGATCCCAGCCGGCACTGCATTGTCCAGTCTCGGGATGCCCTCTTCTTTGAGGACCTATTTCCCCGTGACCTCGTTCCACTGGTGCATCGATGCTCCTCCCGTTGTGTGGGAGAGTGGTGGATCCTTCCTCCGTCCAGCCACGTCCAGGCATTCAATCGTCTTTGCCCGCGGGTTTGTCTGCGTCTGCCGCCCCTTCCATGTCCGCCAGTCCCTCAGGGCCGGCTGCCCCATCTGTGCCCGACAGCCCCTCAGAGGTGGCTACCCCGTCCGTGTCCGCCAGCCCCTTAGGGCTGGCTGCCCCATCTATGTCCGACAACCCCTCAGAGCCGGCTGCCCAGTCCGTGATCATGAGCCCCTCCGAGTCAGCTACCCCATGTGTTCGACAACCCCTCAGAGTCGGCAGCCCCGTCCGTGTCCGCAAGCCCCTCAGAGTCGGCCATCCCATCTGTGTCCGCTATTCCCTCAGAGCCGATTGCCCTGTCTGGGCCCGCTAGCCCCTCACGGCCGGCTGCCTCATTTGTGTCCGCAAGCCCCTCAGGGCCGGCTGCCCCGTCGGTAAGGCTGCACACGAATCCTTGGATTCGTGAATCTGTTTCACGAATACCGAATCCGGATCCGGATTCACGAATCCGGATCCAGGGTCGGGTCTTGTTTGGGGATTCGGGAATCCACTAACGAATCCTGGGTGGGGGGGGGGTGGGGGCTGGGGGGGGGAGAAGAAATACGAAGGAGTCAGTTCACGTTCGACCAATGACCAAAGAATATACCTCGTCTGGACTCCTCATGAATCAGGAAGTCCGAACTACCGCCGCGAGCTGACGGTGGCACTGTCGAGCACGATACGTGCAGGTGCCAGGTCCGTGACCTGGCACATGCACAAAATGTGCGAGTCCACCTCGCATTCTTGCCGTGAGCGAGTGGCGAGACTCGCACTCATCGGCCAGGTCTTCGCATGCTCATGCAGGAGTTGCGAGCGTGTCAAGTCCTGGCTCATGCGCACTGAACAAGGCAGGACATCGCACAGCCCGGTAGTTCGACTGGCAAGTCTGCAGGTTTTGAGGGAGTCAGCCAGGTTTGGCGTCGAGTCAGTCAGGTGCCCCACCTGACTGACAGGCTTGGCGTCGAGACCATAGAATCTGGGTCACCACACGTGCCAGCTGATGAGGGATATTAACAAAACTGTCACACAGCTGATTGCTTTAGGGAAAATGACGCGTGGCACATGAAGAGTGTGCCACATGTGGTGCTTGAATCTGAGTCGGAGCCAAGCATTCCATTCATTCATCCTTGTGTGCGGAGGTATATAATTCCGTCGGATATCTCTATCAGAACATGCAATACGGATTTCTACAGCGAGTGTCCCGTCTTGGCTACAATCAAGACTGCGACCACCGCAAGGGATTCGTTTGGATTCGCGAAACCACCCGGATTCGCGAATCTCGGATTCGGATCCGTGAATCCGGATCCAACAGTGGATCCGAACTTGTGAATCCGAATCCAGCTTGAGATTCGCGAACCGGATTCGGTGTGCACCCTTACCCGTCGATATCGGCGCACTACACACGAGGTCCGGGCAGGAGCCTAAGACCCAGGTCGACAATGAGCACTCAAGCCGCCTCCTCACATCCTCTCCCGCCACAACCGCCTGTCATCCCACGAGGCTCCTCACCTCATGTCAGACCCGCTTCCACAGTCTTGAGTGGGGAACACGGGACCAAGGCACTTCGTTTGGCCACACTGTAAGTCATCACTAACCTACATCTAGGGTCAGCTTTGGGCTATGCCTTACTCCATCAAGAGCACCGGTATGTCATTGCGGCCACGCTCACACGGATGCCACCTGGGGCGCAGGAGGAGCACGCTCTTACTGTCCGTCCATGGAGTGACCAGAGGACCCAGCCATCCTAAGTGAGGCATGGGCATCTCCCGAGGCCGCTCACTGGGAGGCTGAATGCGCCGAAGAGCTTGCCACCATTCTGTAACATCACGTCTATGAGCTTGTTGACCTCCTTCCGGGCCGCAAGGCTATCGGCGCCAAGTGGTTTCTCCGGTAAAAGTGGAAGTGAGACGGGTCCCTGACAAGTACTAGGCTCGTCTCACAACCAAGGGGTTTGCTCAGGTCCCTGGGATCGACTATGACCAGATCTTTACCCCGGTCAATAGGTTCTCCACCAGTCATGCATTGTTTAACATGGTTCCCCAATACAGTGGGAATTGAATCAGATGGATGTGAGCAACGCCTTTCTCCATGGATGAATGGAGGGTGAGGAGCTCTACATGGTGCACCCTCCAGGTTTCGACGATGGCTCCAGTATGGTCTGGAAGCTGCGAAGGCCCTCTATGGCTTGAAGTAGTCAATGCGCTGCTGGAACCAGGAGATCTGTCTTACGCTTCTCAGCGGCGGCCTCCTTCGCAACTGTACTGACCTCGCACTGTTCATTAGTCTGCAAGGTCAGACCCTCGTCACTATCCTGTTCTATGTCGACGACCTGGTCATCGCATTGCCAGATGCGGCTGCCATCCACTGGGTCAAGGACCTGCTGCATGCTGCCTACTAGATGAATGACCTCGGGCCAGCACGAGTCTTTCTCGGGATGGAGCTTGAGCATGATTGCTCTGTGGGCATCCTTCATGTCCATCAGGCCGCCTACGTCCAGACCTTCGCCGGGCGTTACCCCGAGGACCTGCCCCTCGTGCCAAGAGCATCCTCACCCATGTCGCTCGGTGGTGAGACGATGCTCAAGAGCACTGATCTAGCCATGGTGGGGGAGCTTATAGACGTGATCACGTACTTGCGCGTCATCGTGTCACTGATGTTCTTGGTGACGACGACGCATCCAGACATTGCGATCGCCGTCAATTCCTGGCACAGTTCTCTCCGGAGCCGCGTCACCTCCACTTTGAGGCTGCGATCAGAGTGGTGCACTGCGTCGTCTCTACCCCACGACGAGGCCTCATGTTCCATTGACAATCGTCTGTTGTCAATTGGCCGGCAGTCCGGACGGTAAGAGTTGTACTGGCTAAATCTTCCTTGTTGGCGGAACGGTTGTACCCTGGTGCAGAGGCAAGCAAGGTTGCATTGTGCATAGCACGACTGAGGTTGAGTATGTGGCCCTTGGTTTTGGCGCTTGTGAGAGCATGTGGCTACGCCGCCTCTTGTCCGAGTTACATCGATCAGTCCCGTCCATCACATTGCACTGTGATAATGAAAGTGCCATGGCTATTGTTGACAATGACGGCGTACATCACACTTGCACAAAGCACATCAATGTCGAGTATCACTATGTGCGTTCGTTGTTGCATGAAGGCATCATGAGCATTATGTGGGTTGAGACAGCAAGACAGTTGGCTGATTTTCTGACCAAGGCACTGAAGCCTCACTTGTTCAAGAAGGCTATGAGTGCAGTCAATGTGCGTCCGTAAGGTTCTCTCTCTTGGTGTCCACTTGGTCTCTGTGCTCTCTGTCCGTCCATGTGTTCTGCCCCTGTGAGTCATGGAGGAGTGTTGATTTTTGTCTCACATCTCTCGATTGTATTCTATTGTGTCCTCCCGGCTTGTGTACATCGGCGTACAGATGACTGATGGCGAGTGGCGACGCTGATGGAGTGTCGTCCAGTGGAGCCAACGCACGCTGAGGCATACACGCAGTCTGCTGGAGCCTCCTCCTCCCTTCGTGCTCAGTTCCATTGACAAACCTCCTCGGTAGTCGTGCCGTCGGCAGGCACTGTCACTGCATATGCTGCTTGCACATGTCCAGCGCCATGTCTGACTGCACTATTGCGTTTGCAGCGCTGTGTCATGCCTAGGGTCCCAGTTTCATGGTTTTCAGGCACAGTTGGTACCGGGGATTAGCTTAGACGCTCCCTGGGTTTAGGCAGCCATAACTCCGCACTGCTGTTTTTCTAGCTGATTCTGACCGCACGAATGCATTTGCATCGTACGTATTATAGTATAGTCCAGTTTTGAGGCAAAACGGATGACGCCCGGGTTTCGGTTGTCGGCCGTGTGGCAGGGCTCGCTGAGAAATCCTTGCCTTCCAGAAAATAGGTATGTTTTGTGATTGGCTAAGAAACTGAGTAACAAGCTCTACAGAGCCGGGGGGGAGCTAGAATTTGGAGGGGTCTCCCATTGTTGCTCATTCTTGTTTCTTAATCAGTCACTTCCATTTTTCAGCTGCTTTCTGGCGCTAACACTGGCGCGCGCATCTCTGAGTAACAAACCCAGAGCACACAGACTTAGATTCTTGAGTGGGAGACGGAGGGGACAACAGACTAAGCAACGATCGTAGAAGCCCGCATGCTGCATGAACAACACAACTGCCCCAACCTGCACTTTAGAATAGGTTCCAGCTAAGGATGTATTCAAACTCATACTATGTTCCCATGTCCGATTCTATGAGTGGTGGGGAGGGCATGTCACTACCAAGGAAGTGCTTGCTTGGGTCCTAGTGGAGCTTAAGTCGATTGATGTGGAGATGGGTAAACAGCCATGCTTTTGAGGAGACAGATTTTGGCAACGACAAGTGTCCACATCTCCTCGGTTGCAATCAACCCAAACCACTTAGGTTTGAGCGTCATTCAAACATATCCTTGCAACTTCACGTTCACTAAGCTTAGTAGGATGCCATCCCCAATGTGGAACTCAGTGTCTCTTTAATGCTTGTCAATTGCTAGCTACCACCTTAACTGTTGCTCGAGTCTTTGCGAATTTTTTATGTATCTCTTACCAAGTACTTTAAAAATCTTGTCTTAGGATGTCACCTACTAACATGTTGCTTTGGCCCTTCAAACCTACGAGTGTTGGGGATAGTTTTTCTGCAAACCACCTCGAAGGGATCTTTCCCCACACTGTGGATGTGTCAATGTTGTGTGTGAGCTGAGTGGTTGGCATGTTTACTACTTGGTGAGTGCCAGGTAGCTTGTAGTATGTTCAGAGTAGTTCTTTGAGCGTCTTATTGTTGTACTTTGTCTACACAGCAGTGAGTAGATGGAAGGTAGTCAATAGCCGGATCCGACTACAATAGCGAGTCATCAAATCTCCAAAAAATTCATCCGTGAACATCTCATATTTTTCACTTGTAATGGATGAGGGGAGGGAA
>SZWC01001869.1:199680-218240 GCA_023375785.1 Penium margaritaceum | reverse complement strand
TGTGAGCTGAGTGGTTGGCATGTTTACTACTTGGTGAGTGCCAGGTAGCTTGTAGTATGTTCAGAGTAGTTCTTTGAGCGTCTTATTGTTGTACTTTGTCTACACAGCAGTGAGTAGATGGAAGGTAGTCAATAGCCGGATCCGACTACAATAGCGAGTCATCAAATCTCCAAAAAATTCATCCGTGAACATCTCATATTTTTCACTTGTAATGGATGAGGGGAGGGAACATAGTCCGAAGACATTTAGCAACATTCACATTGTTCCCTTGGCGGTGACTGTTGTCGTAGTCAAGATGAAGTGCAAACTCTTTAAAAATCCTTTGATCACCACAATAAATTCTGTCAATCCTTCCAATGTAATGGAAAAACCAGTCACAAAGTCCATGGTTCTTTGGATTTCGGTAGCGTTTGAACCAAAACTTTGGGTTTGGTTCATGTCCACATGTTTCCTTGACAAACATTGCATGTCTTAGAGTAATCTGCAGTATCACTTTGCATTGTGTCCCACACGCGATAACTTGTGACCTATTCAAACATCTCATTCTTGCCAATATGTTGACATAGACCAGTATTGTGGCACTCCACTGGTAGCATGTGATGTAGCTCATCCTTGGATGGTACAAGTTGGTGGGAACATCGTCATAGCCAATATTGTTCATCGAAACAAAAAACTGGTCTTGTCCAACCCCCCAAATTCTTCGTATCATTTTACGAATAACTTCACGAGATCACATGTCTTGTTTGATGAGAGGAATACTTATCTCTGCAATTCGATCAAGTCGCCAACTTCGAAAATCTGCCGGATTTGTCTTTCCAGCACAAAGCTCGATGTCGTAGACGAAGTTGGACTTGAGAAACTCAAACCCTTGAGTTTTATGAATGCTCAGTTTAAGTTGGGTCTTGAGATATTCTAATGCATGGTGATTGGTACGAAAGACACATCGTTAGCATTCCAAATAGAACCTCCACATCTTAAACGCGTGCATGATAGCACATATCTCTTTTTCGTGCATCGGGTAGATCAACTCAGGCCCATGTAACTTTGTCAATATGCAACCGCGTCTTCTCCAAGTCATTACCTTCGAGGAGAACAACTATGATTGCTCAGTATGACACATTAGTAAACATGGTATTGACCACCTTTGAATGTGTCAATCACTAAGCTTGCAACAGAGTTATAGCGTTTCTTGTTCGATTTAATGCTTCTTTCTTGTCGGCTCCCCAACTCCACTCTATCGTTTAGTGAGTAAGGCAGGGAGAGGCGCAAACACTCTTGCGTAATCCAACACAAATCGATGTTTTCTTGTAGAAGCACAAACACTCTTGGATATCTCAAATGATTGCCAATGAATGCCTCAACTTTCTCCGGGTCAATTGTAATCCTTTTCCTTCCAATAATTTGCCTCAAAAACTTGATTAAATGGTGAGCATAGTCACACTTCTATACATTTTTTAACTTTAATCCCTTGTTCAAATTTTAGGGACTCTCTCAAGATTTCCATTTTGCTCTTTTGGGTGTGGGTGTACACTAGGATGTCATCAAGACACACGGCACCTTTGCTCTCTTATACCTTGAAGTTATCGATATACATCATTATGATGTTGTTCATGGGAGTACATATGGTTTGCAAGGGAAAAACATTGGTCATTGCCACCATGAATGTTAGGAAATTTGTGAGTTTTAACAGCACAACTCCAAACTTGATAAACCAGTGGTGTGTGTGAAATCATTTATTCTTAATGTTACAAAATACGAGGATATCGTTTGATTCCATGTTTTCCTTGCACATTTGCATCCACTGGTCTTCTTCCTTATGAAGCATTGGAGTATAGCAAAAACTGCGCTGGATTTATGCTTCTGCGTAGCGCACTCCGTTCCTGATTCGGAGCATTTTACAATGAGTGACGATTTTTTTGTGGTTTACCGGGAACATTCTCACAACATAGGCCAGTCTATTACTGATTTCTAGTCCAAGAGGTCGTATTCACGACCTGGACATGTACATTTGGAGTAACATCGTGGTGGAGACCTTGACCACCTTGCCAAGGTTGGTGTCCACCATTGGACAACTTGGCAACTACCTCACATGAGGCAGTATGGAGAAAAACAAACCTACAAGGTTGCCATCCAACATTGTACAGGAAACAACGATGTTATCAATCGCATGCACAACCTCATACAGGTAAACCAGAATCAGCAATGGGACCACCTGGACCACTACCTACGATGCAATAGTGAGGATCATTGGGACCACTACAATTGGGACCGCTAGGACCGCCACCAATGGTAAAAACTAGAGTAGCAGTATAAAAGGAGGCCAGTAGCTGCCACTACAATGACACGGTACTCATGAATACCTCAGTGACAGCTACCATCACGACCCTTGAAAGTCAGCCTTCTGACTTGGTGCTTAGATCCAGACACTGCTGGAGTTCTCCTCCGTCAACTCAGTGAGCCTTACAGCTTTGCTAGCTTGGCTGAGGGGGGTCCTGACTTCTTGAAGGCCTGACAACGTGCAAGACGTGCCAAGACACTTGCCGCAAGGCTGGGAGCCTCGCAAGTCGCTGCGCCCAGCTTGCGCTAGGCACAGAGTCAGAGCTCATTGCTTAACATAGGCTGCAGTGAGATTTGTACTTAGCATCTCTAAACTTGTACTTTTACTTTCATAATACAGTCAAATCCCCCCCAAAAAGATTTATTCCTTCCACTTTGTATATGTTTTACAGTTTGTACAAGTTAAGCTGAATTCAAGGTCCTGGCACGATAGCAAGGCCTACTCAGCCAAGGGTATGGTCATGTAAAGACTAACACGGCATCAGAGCAGGATCGTTCTTTCATCTAGCCCAGCAGCAGCAACATGGTGTAGAGTTGGTGAGGATGCTCTCCACCACTACTATACAAGGGAGTGGCGGTAGGAAGGTTGACGCATCCGTCTCATCTTTCAACATACACATTGCACAAGCCCAAAAGTCCTCACGAGTGACATAGAGCCTGAGAACCACAAGGAGGGTTCTCCTCAGCATGACAACGAGTCTGTCCCACACATTTTGCACATGGGTCCGGAGCAAGGACACCATGTTGCAGAGTACGCACAATTTCAAGCAACAGAGGTGCAATGCTTGGCAGAAGAAGCACAACGGATGACATAGCAGGAAGCATTGGCGCGTCAAGGTACAAAGCACAAGAGAGAGGCAATGAGGCAGCAGATTGGAGCTCAAGAGCTCCTCTGAAACCAAGAGCAGCTCACTTATAGAGCTCAAACATCATACATGAAGTAGTTGTAACAGTCGCATGCTGATGTAGCAACGCAGAATGCTCATCTTCGATAACAGCAACAGATGCTTCAGCAACATCTGGCTTCGTATGATCAACAATAGCAGAAAACAATGCAGTAATAGATCAGGCAATAGCAACAATAACAACGACAACAACAACTGCTAGTGTAATGGCCTTAGTCCTCACAAGCATCATTAGCACATCTGCCTCAAGGGAGACTTTTGCCTGTTGTGCAACCAATCATCCCTTTGTACGTGCAATGCGGAACATCTGCAAACGGAGGAATGCCACAACAGTTTGTGGCAAAACCCCAAGGCGTACCATTGGTGCCACCTATGGCAGCATTCCAACAGGCTCAACCGGCACCCATGTTGCAAACTGATGTAGCCCAGCCTAAAGTAGCAGCACGAATGCCACCCGTTCAGCCACAACCAGCCATACCCATGCAGCACAACCCAGTACAATCCCCAATAGCAGTAGCATCTAGAACACCAATTAAGCACCTTGCGAGTAGGGTGCTCAGAGCTGCAGTATCCTTGCAGTTGTACAAGATCAAATTGGACAAGTTTGATGGCAAGAACTTCCCACATTGGGCCCAAAGGTTCAAGCAAGTCGTCTAGATTCACTGCCTACGGTAATTCTATAATGGCCACTATTCACCTCCACCATTTGTATCGCCACCAGAAGCAGTGTCAAACTTCAATTACTTCACTGTAGCTGTACACATGGTTCTAGATAATCTACTGACCCCTCGTATTCAGCAAGCAATCAAGATGTCTGAGAACTCGGCTGAACCTGTCCATCATGCTGTTCGAGTGAGGCAATAACTGTGCTGGATTTTGGCTTCAGCACGGCGCAGTCGGTCTCACTTTTGGAGAAGTCCACGTGAAGTTACAGATTTTACCGTGATTCACCAAGAATTTTCCTATGGGGAGTTTTCCACTGTACAGGCTAGAATATTCCTGATTTTTAGTCCTCAAGGGCATGTTCAAGCCCTAGATGTGTACAAATAGATTGGTGTGTCCAAGAAAGGTGGGACTACCTCGGCCAACTCACTGGAGTGATTTCCAAGGTTTGACAACTTAGCAATTGCCTCGTACGAGGTTATCTTGGAGAGTACAAAGCCTACGAGGTTTGCTTCAGTCATTGTACAGACATCAACACAGTCGCCTAGCTCACATGCGACCTCGTGGAGGATTAACTACATCATCATCGTCACTTCCAATGTTGGACGACACATTATTGCATAAACGGTTGGGACCGCCAGGACCGCCACCTTCAGTGAAGCAGCCTGGACCGCCAGGACCACTACTAGCCAGAGCTGTAGTATAAAAGGGAGCACTAGTTGTGGCTCCAGTAACCAATTCCAGTCTCTCCAACTCCATTGTATCAGCATCAACTATTTTGCACGTCTGCGAGCCACTTGGTCTCTGTACCAGACTCAAATCCCGGTGCTGCTGGAGATTCCTAGAGGTTCCCTCTGACGACCCACTGACTGTGGCGGAAGTGTGCCAGCGCGGAGAGGAGGTTATCTGACATCGTAAAGGCCTATCAATCCCGAAGACTGTTGACACACCAAGACTCTTGCTACAAGGCTGGACACCTAACAAGACGTTGCGCCTAGTTGAGGCTCTGTCAAGGTTCTTTTGCTAAGCTGTTCATAAGCTGTTGCTGAGCTTGTACTTGGTATTGCTGTACGTTGTATTATTGTAATGCAATCAGAGCTTCCGCATTCAATTCTCACAGTTGTACAGGCACTGCTTGGCACACCAAAGGTCCTGGCACGACAGCAAGGCCAACCAAGCCTTTGCTGTGGTCGTGCGAAATCCCAACACATGCGTGGTCCGACCTGCTACGTACCTATACTGTACTCCCGCCTTTATTCACAAATTAATAAATCATCACTTTTCCGGGTCCAGGCCATCAACTAGTTCTGGCTGTCTTGCTAGTGAGCGGAAATCATTTTGAAACTGGCCTCAAAACATTTCTGGTCCGAATGAATAGAATGGAGTTTGGCTCTTGGTGGATTCCTCGTCGACGCAGCAGCAACATTCACTTCGCGAGCACGTGGTGGGCTGTCTCCCACGGTGCTGGCACAGTGAGGGACAGAACACCACACATGAGTACACAGCCAACTTTGTGTGAGATGGGATTAGAACAGGTCATTTTGAATTTACGAGTTCTCTTCCTTCTTGACCCCCCCTAGCCAACAGCCCAAAATTCAGCCCCGGGTGCTCGGATAAAGGAGAAAAAAAATCCTTCCCAAATGACCTTCCGAGTTTTAACGGCAATACGGNGGCAGAGTGGTCGTTACAGGGTACAATGGAGCTCGAGTAAAGTTCAGAGATGTTCTCTACATCCCTCCAATCATCACCAACCTTTTATCCTTAGGACAGCTGATGATGAGGGGTGCTCATATTGTGAGCAAAGTTGGCAGTCAATCTCAGGAGCCATAAAGGAGATGTTTTTGTTGGAGGGCATCTCCGTCCACATGGCATGATTGAGCTTGATTTCATCCCACCTTCTATAGCAACTAAGGCTGCACACGGATCCTATCCGCGGATCCTGACGTGGATCCGGATCCGTGGGACGGATCCTGGACCTAGATCCGGAACCGGGGTTCCCGATCCATAGATTTGCGGATCCATGGATTCACGGATCCGGGATCTGGATCCACGGTTCCCCTATACTGGATCCAGCCTGATCTACATGGACAAAACAAAATTCTACATAGGGCAAGCTCGAATCCTCCCTGAGAGGAGTCGCGCGCGCCCACAGCACGAATGACTCCTCCCGGGGAGGAGCCCAGCGCAGCACGCTTGTCTGGGAGTGCCCGACTTCTGACATAGTTGGCCCACGCCGTTGGATTGTTTGGCCTGTCAGGCAATAACCATTGAGGATGGGCCCCGTGCGTCGTACGTGGACCACCAGAACTTCGCGCCCGCAGTTCTGGTGGTCCACGTCCGACGCACGGTCATGCACTGCTCAAGTGTAGATGTCAAGCGCGGCACACAGGCATGGCTGTTTGAATTTCAATGAGCGAGTTTCTCGGATCCACAACAGATTTGAGCAGGACCTCTCGCATTCTTTTTCTCCCCCTACCCCCCCCTCATAATCCGGTCAGGATCCGTGAAAAACCGGATCCAGGAACCTGGATCCGGAACCGCGGATCCGGTTCTGGATCCGGTATCCGTGGATAGTTACCACGGATCCCAGGATCCGTGTGCAGCCTTAACAGCAACTCAAGATGCTCCATTCGTAGCTGCAAGTCTACACCAGTCTAGTGGTGCAGACATGTCCATGTGGCAGAAGAGACTTGGCCACATCAGTAATCACCTGTTCAAGACCATGTAGAAGCAGCAACACGTTGAGGGAATAGACATAAGAAGTTGTGACAGTAAAGGCACAACAGACCCTTACGAAGATTGCGTAAGGGCAAAGCTGCAACAGCAATTGTTTCCTCTCATCAGCAAGTGTGACGTCTCTGACAAGCTCAAACCGGTTCACACAGACATATGTGGACCACTACCAACGTCCACAATGAACTCAAGTCATCAATACTTCCTCTTTTTCATCGATGATACAACACGCTTCACCGGGTGATATTCCCTCAAGACAAGAGGTACCTACATGCTTTTTCAAGTGACTGGCCATGGTGGAGAGGTAGAGTAACAGGAAGTTGTACGTCCTACACTCTGATAATACTGGAGAGTTCACCAGCTCTGATTTCATGTCTTACCTCAAAGACATGGGCATCTCGTAGCCGTTCTTGATTCCCTACACACCACAATAGACACGCGTCACAAGACGTGTAAATCACACCATACAAGAGACACTCAAGTCAATGCTCTTTGGCGCTCAGCTAAAAAATAGCTAATGGAACTACGTGCTCAAGCAGGCTGTTTGGGTGCAAAATCACGTACCACGCATATCGCTGCTAGACATGATAACATTTCAGGCATTTCAGGAATGGAAACAAGCGGGACATCAAAGTGCTTCAGACATTTGGCTGCATGACACTTGTACATGTGCCAAAAGAGTGCAGGAGGAAGCTAGCAACCAAGACACTATGGGGGCTGTTCATTTGCGAAGCCCCGAACATGAAAGGCTAGGAGTTTTTTGAAATGGACTCACAGTGCACTATTGTCAGCCGTGACACCATCTTCTTTGAGAACGTCACGCATGCATCTCGGGAGAACATTGTGCAACAACCCTTGGTCTACTACAAACTTTCTATGGCTCCTACGTTGAATCACTAGTGGAAGCACATACAGTAGCGAGACCAGCTTCACTAATCTTTTGCGGATCTAAATGAGGTACACAAGGAGACAATGCGCACGTGTGTGCCCCTTGGCTCTCACCACCTTGAATGTCCCATCTTGGATGACAAGCATGTTGATGTACAACATGATGTAGTGTAGGTGGGACCTGTGCAGAGGAAGGTAGAGCCGCCAATTTCTCTGAGCAAGTGGCATTTCACACGCCTCCTGTAACAACAAATGGAGCAGCAAAAAGGGGATGATGAGACAGAGCACAATCCTGCCATCGCGGCATGCTCAGTATACATGGAGGACGACGACGTCCTCACTGAATTCTCCACAACACATCTCGCTATACTTCTCTCGCACTTGATGAAGGATCTACAACCTAAGCCAAAAACATTACAAGAGGCTCTAATTGGGGAGTTTACAGTAGAATGGAAGGTTGCCTTGGACATGGAGTTCAACAATATGATGGAGCAGGGGACGTGGGAGGTTATTGAACCACCACCACATTCGCGTCAAGTTGGCATGAAATGGGTCTTCCGCATCAAGACCAAGGGGGGCGGCGAAATCGACAAGTTCAACCTGTGTCCTGCTACAAAGGGCTTTACGCAGGTGGAAGAAAGGACTTCTTTGAGACCTATGCGCCTGTAAGCTGCTATACAACACCACGCGTCATGTTGGCTATTGCAGCAGTTGGGGACTACACGTTGCAAAAGCTTGACATCAAGAATGTCTTCCTACATGGAGAGATGGATAATACGGTGTACAGGGAGTAGCCGAAAAGATACAATGACGGGAGTGAAAGAGTCTGAAATTTGGTAAATGGTCTCTATAGGCTCAAACAGAGTCCTCTCCTCTGGTACCAAAAGCTGCAAGCACTTCTAGAAAACCTCAACTTCAAGCCATCAGCCTACGAAGACTGTCTCTTTCCATACAGACCTGATCCTGACAATTTCCTCACTGCTATGCACTCGTGTACCTGGATGTTATCCTCATCATTTGTGCTTCAGCTTGGCGCAGTTTGTTCCTGATTCGGAGCATTTTGCATGAAGTGACAGATTTCTTGTGGTTTACCGGGAATATTCCCATGGTGAATGTCCCATTGTATAGGCTAGCCTATTGCTGGTTCCTAGTCCAAGAGGTCGTGTTCATGACCTAGACATGTACATTTGGAGCAGCATCGTGGTGGAGACCGCGGCCACCTAGCCGACATCGATGTCCACCCTTGGACAACTTGGCAACTGCCTTAGACGATGCAGTGTGGAGAAAAACAACTCTACGAGGTTTCTATCCAACATTGTATGGATAGCAACGAGGTTGCCAAGCGCATGCAGGACCTCATACAACTATAACTGCATCAGGAATGTGACTGCTGGGACCACTACCTATGATGCAGCAGTGGGGACCGTTGGAACGACTAAAGCTGGGATCTCTAGGACCGCCACCTATGGTACAAGCCAGAGCAGCAGTATAAAGGAGGCTAGCAGCTGCCACTACAATAACACAACATTCTAGAGTACTTCAGTGAAAGCTACCATCACCACCCCTGCAAGTCAGCCTTGTGACTTGGTGCTTAGATCCAGACCCTACTCGAGTTTTGCTCCATCAAGCCAATGAGCCTGGCAGCTTTGCCAGCTTGGCTAGGAGACGCCTTGACTTCTTGAAGGCCTGTCAACCTGCAAGACGTACTACGGCACTTGCCACAAGGCTGGGAGCCTGGCGAGTCATTGCTCCTAGCTTGGACAAGGAACAGAGTCAGAGCACATTGTCGTGTATAGCTTGGCTTTGTGATATTTGTACTTAGCATCTCTGTACTTGCACTTGTATTTTCATAGAGCATGATATCCCTTCTACCCAATCGGCGAGGGGGTTGGTGACGCCCTACCCAGCAAACAAAAAACAATGATGCCCTGCCTAGCGAATTCAAAAAGAAGACTACCTGCCCACTCCCTTCACCATGATCGATCAGTGGCATGCACCGCTGATCGAGCGAAGCGAGGTGGGGCATGTCGACCCCCCTCGTGATTCTTGCTCCTACGCAAGAATCGCGATCGAGCAATGAGCTCTTTGTTTTTTCGTTTTGTGTTTTGTATGGATGGATCCCGCACAAAAGATACAAAGAAAACCCTACCTCAAACTAGGGGGTTTGCATGTCCGAAAGAAAACAAAGAGCTCATCGGTCAATCATGATCGAGCAAAAACACCTGTTTTCAAGATCGAGCGGAAATGCTTGTTTTGTTTTCTTTTCCTTACTCACAAACCGAAAAGGTTTTAAATTCAAACAATAGTCAAACCATACCCTGAATTACATTGGGGGTTCTACGGTTTTGTTTTTACGTACGCTCTTGCTGGACCCCGCCCTATAGGGGCCTAGCAGGTTCCCTTTGATCGCATGGGGAGCCTCGAACCCCCCGTGCGAACCATACGCAACCCCCCCCCCCTCTAAAAATGTTCACAAACCCTTGGAATGAGGGGATTGTGAATGTTCAAAGAGATTGATGATGTCAGCATGTTGATGTTGCATCGCATGCAACTTTGACATGCTACGTTTTCTTGCTATTCGTGGGTTAAATGTCAATATTCTCAGGTCAGTGGGTAGGGGAGTCTTATTCTTCCGAACGTAGGATAAGGTGGTTTATTCTTCCAAACACCGGGTAGGGCATACACACAACCGAACTTCTTGGGTGATCCCTACATGTACCCATTTTCATAATACAATCAAATTTCTCCCCCAAAAATGTGTACTCCTTCATTTTTGTACACTCTTTACAGTTTGCACAAGTCTAGCTGAGCACGTCAAGGTCCTGGCACGATAGCAATGCCTACTTAGCCATTGGTGTGTTCGTGCAAAAGGTAACACAAAGAGCACTAAAGTTGTGTTGGATGTCGTGCAAATCTCCTACCTATCATCTCATCGAGTTGATACTTCAACTCTACCAGTTTGTGGTCCCCTTGACTTTCAATGTGGTGCTTGACTTGAATTTATGTGATGATCAACATTGCGTTGTGAAGGCAATTCTTTGGACAACTGCTCAAGAAAATTCCCATCGAAGTTCTGGACCATGGGTGAGAAATCCCCCATAAAAATCGGAAACTTCCCAAGTGTCAAGGTCAATGGGACAGTCTTGATTTTTTCTTTTATCATCAGAATCTTGCTCCCTCCCCTTGCTCCACATGGATTAGCCACGGCTCAGCTCTGCGCCACACGTATTTCTTAGCCATGTCTAGTGATGTTGGAGTCATGCATTGGAATTGTGATTGCTCTACTTTCCTTTCCTCCTTCCTACAATGTTACTTCCCTATCACTGGTGCTGCATCAAGGGTCGCTCAATCAAATGCTTGTGTTGTTTTCTGGCATTAACTTAAATGCAAAGTGCAGCACTGCTCCAGTCCACTTACACATTGTGCCGTTACATGAAATTTCATCTAAGGAAGATTCCTTTTTTTTTGCTCATTGGAAAAGTTCTTCATACTGTCACATGCCCTAGTCCTTGAGTTTATAATCAGAGTGGTGTTATGAATCAACAAGACTATGATTTTCTGGCAATGGTTCATCATTCAAGAACCCCTGGTTTGATGTAAACCTCAATGTTTTCAACCATCCCGACGATTATAAAACGATGAAAATCTCCTTTGTACATTTGTGCTGGGATTGTATTGTGAGTTTTACAACCCATCCATTACATCCAAAGTAGTATAACCGATTGTTCATCCTCGTTCCCCCCAATACTTTCATGCTACCTATTCCCTCTCCTTAAATCCTCCCTCATTCTTGGTCTCAAATAATAAACTTTGAAATTAAAATTAAAAAAAAAAAAAACTTCTATCTTTACGAAAGAAAAGCAGACACTAATGGGGCTCCATTTATGTGGGAAAAAACTCTTCTACGAATCCCATTTGGTTGATGATTATTCAACAATAGTGATGTCTCCTTAATGACTGACCTCTCCAAGGAGTGAAAAAAAAAACCATAACAATATGACTGGCCCTCCTTGCCTCCCCTTTGAATTTTGAATGAGGGACAACATGTGTAGAAATCTGCTAAGTAGGTAACGTCAAAACGCGGAAGCTCTCAGTGTTTCAATCGCGAGTGGGTCGAGGAGTGACCTCGGACTTCGCCGAGTCCTCTCTTCTTACGGGTCATACCTGAGTCGCGTCGTCATAGAGCAAAACCGACATTTTGAAGTTACGCATTACTATCGTGTCCAAGTTATGATTATCTTGACGATCCTGTCCGTTGTGTTTCCCACTTCATTTCGTGCTCCTTTTCCTTTTGTCAAAAGCCCGTTCAAGTATGTTTTATTCAATAAATAGGAAGTCGCCGATGGACTAAGGGTATGGTAACAACCTCTCACCTAATATGGCGAGGTTTTAACACATTTCTACATAGGCGAAATGTGGTATGGGGGCATAAGTTTGATTTTCCTTGTCTTGTCTTAGGTTATTAAAACAAGCCCCTAGTGGTTGGTTGTCCCTTTCCAACCTCCACATGGTTTTTATGATTGACCATTCCAACTGGCATAGTCAAACCTTTTCTATGAAACATCTTAAAAACGTGAAATATTTCATCTCTACATTCCTCCCCCTTTAGGACCAAATCGTCCCGATTTGCTGTGTTGCTTGGAGAGAGTAGTGACCTGCACACTTCAAAGAAAATTTCCAACGGATTAGCAGAACAAGACTCTGTTTTGTTGACTTCCTCTTTCAAAACCTTTTTGGCTTCACGACGAGGTTTTTAAGGTACGCACTCTCAGCCGCATGATAGGTATGGCCTTGCTTCCTCCCCTTTTTGTAAGGAGCGTCCTCGCGACATGTGTCCAGGCGTCCCCATAACATAGTGCACGGTATAGTGCCATAACCTCCTCAAGGGTTGTGTGCCAGGGTGGTACCCCCAAGGGCACGTCGTTTTGAACGGGCAGTCCGTTCCTCCCAGTACTCGGCTACAGCCGCCTTCGGCATCCAAGATTCTGGTTCCCACGAGTTGTGTTCAGGTCCACAACCGGCCCAATGCACAAGGTACTCTTTGACCAATCATGCGTGGAGTGCAAGCTCACGGTGTTGGAGGATGCGGTGCACCTCGCATTGGCCTTCCACGGCCAGGACAGCAGGCGGGGGCGGCTGAACAGACCCATCTGCTTTGTATGGTGCAAGTAGACTTACATGGAACTCGTTATAAATTCGCATTGCAGATGGCAGGTCCAACCGGTATGCCACTGGTCCTACTGCGTGCGTGATCACAAACGGTCCGAGCCACTTTGGCAACATCTTACGTGCACCTGGTGTCTTCAGCCGTAAATTCTTTCTGCTCAAAAGCACTCGGTTGCCGACGGAGAACTTGACCTCACGTCTGTTTTTGTCAGCATAGGCCTTTTGGCGTTGTCGAGCAGCGTACAAGTGTGCTTTTTCATCACGCCAAAGTGTGTCCATTCTTTCAACAAAGGCCTGGGCGGAGGGAACCTGATCACCGCCGCCCCCGCACTTCACCATAGAAGCGGGTACCACATGATGCCGACCATGGTTGAGGAAGAAGGGAGTATAGCCTGTTGACTCATTTACTGCATTGTTGACAGCAAACTCTGCAGGAGCGAGGAAGTCATCCCAGTCCTCCATCGTTGATTTGATGTACATGCGCAACATTTGTTCTAGTGTACGGTTCATGCACTCCGTCTGTCCGTCTGTCTGTGGGTGGAATGCAGTTGACATCTTCACTCGTGTTCCGTATCGCTCATTGAGTGACTTCCAAAAGTGGCTTGCAAATTGAGGGTCACGGTCCGAGATGATCTCCAGAGGGATGCCGTGGTACTTCATGACGCCGTCGTAGAAGAGGCGTGTTGTTTCCTCTGCAGTGATCCGTGACGTTGTGGGCATGAAGTGCGCCATGCAGGTAGTACCGTCGATCACCACAAAGATGGCATCGTGATCCTTTGCTGTTTGTGGGAGGCCGGTAATGAAATCCATAGCTATAAACTCCCATGGTATGTTTGGTAGCAATAGGGGCTGGAGTAGCCCCCCTGGTGCCTTCTTGCTTGCTTTGTTTCGGAGGCAAAGGTCACAAGCCGCTCAGCACTTCTGTATGTCATTACTCCATCCCGGCCACCACTAATGCTCAGCGAGCGCATAGCTTATCTTCTTTGGGCCCACGTGCCCGGCTGCCGGAGGGTTATGGAACTCAAACAGTATCTGCTCACGTAGTTTTTCTGCGCGTGGAACCACCACTTGTTCACCGTGCCACTAGAGGCCTTCTGCTTCAATGAGGCCATGTCGCTCAATGTTCCGTGAATCTTCAAACCATGGATCGACGGTGCAGCCCATGCGAATCCTGTTCTTGAAAGGGCTCACTCCCACTAGTGGCCTTGGGGTTGGGCGGAGTGGGTTCGCATGTCGAGTTGATAATTTTGCCACTGTGGCAAAGTTACATTTTGATGAGTTATTGCTTCTCACCATGATTTCCACACAAACAGGGTTTTGGCTCAACGGGTCTGCCACGTTGATTCGACCGGGCCGATATTGCCATGTGAACGAGAAGCGACTCAAGTATTCACTCCAACACGCTTGACGTCGAGACAGGTTGGGCTGTGTTTGGAAGTACATTAGGGGGTTGTGATCGGTAACCACAATGATCTCCTCCTCTGCTCCTTCCAAATAACAACGCCAAACCTTGGAGGCATGCACAACGGCAAGAAGTTCTTGTTCTCCCATGGCGTAGCGTGTCTCTGCATCGGAAAGCTTTCAACTCTCGTACGCCACTGGGTGGCTGTCTTGCATGAGCACTGCTCCAATGCCAATGATCGACGCACCACACCTTACTTCCCATGATTTCTTTGGGTCTGGCAGGGCTAGCACAGGCGTAGATGCCAGCAATTCCTTCACCTTGTTGAAGGTTGTCTCACATTTTTCTGTCCAACGCCCTTGTGTTGTCTTCCATGCGAGGACTGTGAGCTCGCTGACCAAGGAAGAGTATCCCATCATGAAGCGCTTGAAGTAGTTTGACAGGCCAAGAAATGATCGTAGCTGACCCACGTTCTCAGGACGGGGCCATTCTTTTACAGCTTGTACCTTACGCGGGTCCACTCAGATGCCATCTCCGCTCACGATGTGACCAAGGTACTCAAGTTCCTTTTGCGCAAACTTTCACTTGCTCATCTTTGCAAAGAACTTGTTGTCCCGGAGGATTTCTAGTACCTCTCGCACGTGCCTTTTGTGCTCTTCTTTTGTCTTTGAGAAGACCAGGATGTCATCAAGATACAGCAACACAAACTTCCCGAGTTGATTATGAAACACGCTGTTCATCACAGCTTGGAAAGTTAGAGGTGCGTTGGTCAACCCAAAACAGAGCAATCGGAATTGGTAATGTCCCAACTGTGTACGGAACGCTGTTTTGGGTACATCCTCCTCTGTGATGTGGATGTGATGGTAACCTTGAGAAAGATCAAGCAATTTGAAGATCCTTGCTCCCTGAAGTTGGTCAAAAAGGTCCTCAATTCGCGGCAGTGGATATCGGTTCTTCACCGTAAGTTTGTTCAATGCGCGATAATCTACGCACATGCACAGACCTCCATCCTTCTTACTCACAAAGAGGATCGGTGCGCTAAAGGGAGACGAGCTTGGTTCAATCCATCCTTTGCGTAGGTACTCCTTGATTTGTGTCTCTGCTTCTTTCCTCTCTGCCGGGCTGAGCCGATACATTGCTCGAAATGGAGGCGTGGCACCAGGCTCGAGTGGTATGGTATGACCCACCTTCCGTGCTGGTGGTAGGCCGTTTGGCGGGTCCTCGAATACATCTTAAAATTTGTAAACAACATCTGCCACACCTTCCGGGATGTCCTGTCTTTGTTCTTCTTCCTCGGTTCTCCGTAAAGTGGCCAAGAAGCAATGAGAACCTTGTTGCAGTCTTTGCTTCACCTGCATCGCAGTCAGCACTGCAAGTGTGTTCCTCTCAAGTCAAAGCATTTGAGGTATTGCTGAAATGGTGATTCTTCGCTACCCCTTCACGACTTCCAGTGTTTTGGAATCAAAATTTATTTTTGCTTTGTGGTTCACCAACCACGGATCTCCCGAGACAACGTCAAATGGGTCCATGATATCAAGGACTGTGAGGTGAGTCTTTGTGCTTAATCCTCCCAGGGAGAGCCAGACCACACAATCACCAAGGATTGGTACCTCTCGGTTGTCTCCCACGACCACCTTCCGTTGTCTCGGGGTGTATTTAAGGCCGATTGCATCAAGGTATGCCGCTTTCACAAAAGAATCTTCTGCTCCAGTGTCTCCAAGAATACGAGCCGATGCTCCATTGACACTACCCCGAAACTGAATCGTCATGTTGGCACACGATTTACGCATGAACAGACTCACTGGTGGTGTGGCATGTAAGTGGTAAATCCTGTAGGCATGAAAGCATCGGCGGAGCTCCACCATGTCGCCCACCTTCTTCCACATGTGGTGTCCCCGAGTGAAACTTGCCAGCAACCTCCAATCCTCGAACTGGGAGACATCAAAGTCTTCGTGTATGGGGACAGCCATCATGATCGATGTGAGTGTTTGTTTTTCATGCGCTTGCTGTGCTTCTTGGACAATTTCCTTGGAATTCTCTTGTGTTGCTACAACAAAGTAGTCACGATTACCAAGATTCTCCTTTGTGGCGTACATCAGTGGACAAAAGCGGCCATAGTAGAGAGAGTCTGATTGGATGAATGATGAGAACGTTGTTGAGAAGCATTGAGATGAAAAGAATTCGAATTGCTTCACATCATCATCCACAAACATGAAAAATCTCTCATCTGCCAAACCACTTGATCCCCCAGGCAGTCGTCCACTTTCTACTGCTGGGGTTGGTGAGAATCTTGCTGGTACCCACGCGGTTCTGCACCAGGTTGGTCATAGCCATCCTGCTCATCTACCACGCGAGGGAGTCCACGACCACGCTGCCTTCCACGGACTCGGATCCTCTGGATAGCTCCAAGTGCTGGCTGCTGTTGTCCTCCAGGCGCGCGCCTAGGGCCAACCTGACCCAGCCGAGGTCCAACATTATGGCCGCCTGCAGCACCAGCATCCATGCCACATCCAACACCCTGGCCTGGGCGAGCGCCACCATGCTGGTGTCCTTGCGCCACCATGCTACGGGACCTCCAAAAGGTCTTCCATCTTGACCTGGGCGGAAGGCTTGCCCCTGTGGGGGACCTTGGCGTTGGCGTTGCGGGCAGTTGCTTGCAAAGTGCCCTGGCTCATTCCACGCCATGCATGTAAAGGTGCCAGGCTGCGATGTTTTCTGCTCTTGAACACGTGGCTTTTTGGGCTGTCCAACGTTTCCTTCAAGAGGGCGCTTCCCTGCCCCATTCCCATGGAAGCTTGTGAAGTCGGTCTTGGTCGCATGTCCTGGAGTCGTCGTGTCCCATAAGGCCGAGTTCTCGTTGTACGTCTCCAAAACATACTTTGTTACCGCCCGTAGGCTTGTCCACCGGCTATGGTCTTTGTCCGTGATGCAATGGAACTTGAGTTGCTGACTGGCGAGGCCGTTGAGGACGAGAGTGATCTTTGTTTCTTCGGTCATGTGACGCGGTTGGACACGTTGGGTTGTGTCGTAGAAGACCTCCACATACCGGTTCAAGGTCATGATCCCTTGCCTGAACCTTTCTAGCTCAACTTTTGCTGCCTGTGAGTCAACTGGGTGTGAGAACAGCTCCCCCATGATTTCCTCATACTCTTCCCATGTGGGACTACCCTGTCGTTCCTTCGGGTACCAAACATCTGCCAGCTGCTCGAACTGCTCGCGACTCACTGCTGACATGCCTTGGGCCCCCCAATCCTCCATAGGCACCTTCCTCAACTACAACTGTAGCTTAAATCCTTTCAGCCACGTGTGTACATTGGACTTGCCATCGTACTTATCAACAGGGTCAAACACAGAGCGGCTCGTCATGCTAGTAGCTGACAGTCCCCCAACTGTGACAGGCTGCACTATGGGGATGGAGGTAGTTGTCGGTATTGGCTGCACATTGGCGTGACGCGTCTTAGCTCAGCCTTGCTCCTGGCGTTCAAACGCGCGTTCAGTCGCCTCTCCTGCCGCGTACACCGCTGCAGCTTCGCAGATTTGGGCCACCCCATGTTGCTTCGCTTTCAGTACTTCCCTTGCAGTGGCTTCCTCCTCAGCACGGTGCAGTGTGACAGCAAGCTCTCCATGAAGCTTCTTATTCTCCTCCGATAGCTTTCGATTGGTGACGTAGCCGCTACTGACTTGTAACTGCAATGCAGCCACGGTTTTCTCGTGACTGTGCGCCATTGCTCCCATGATGCCGACGACGATGTTGTACTCTTCTGAACTGAGTCGTGTTTTCGGTATTGCAACATCTTCCTTGACTTCGAGCAGGCGAACGGCCTTGAGAAAAGCACGGTGAATACTTGGGGAGCCTGCAAGACCAAGGCTGCGGAGGGATTCTTGATCACCTGTGCGATGAGTGCTGGAGCTCTTCTGATTACCTGTGGTAGTGCCCAAGGGGCTGGACATTTCAGAATCTTGCCGAGCAACTTCAACACGAAGGCGCTGATCAGAGGGTGGCTCGCCTTCGTTTCCATGGCCGTCATCCTCGAAATGCACGCGGCGTCTCCCAACGGGTCCGACGTGCGTGGGCCTGTGGCGGACGTCTGCATCGGCCTCTTGATCATCTTCCTCTGACTGAGGTTCCATGTCTTCATCATCTGATTTCTCCGTGACTTCAAGCTCAAGCGTGGTGTCGGCATTCTCCTCCTCTGGCATGTCGTTAGGTTCTTCATTGTTGGCCATCATCCCCTTTTCCGAGACATCCTTGTCAGCTCCGTCCTGGAGGTTGACATTCTCAGAAGCATGAACATCGTCGCCTGAAATCGTGTCCGGGATAGACTCATGAATTGCCTCAGTTGGTTGTGCCTCAACCTCCTCGGTGGGGCTCTCGGCGCCTTTGTTGGTGTCAAAGATCAAGTGCTCGTGGTCATCTTCGACCATGAGCGTATACGGTGGACGACGCGGAGGTGGTTCGTAAGGCA
>SZWC01001869.1:182930-199377 GCA_023375785.1 Penium margaritaceum | reverse complement strand
CTCTCTCTCTCTCTCTCTCTCTCTCTCTCACTTTTTCTTTTTAAGGTGGAGTACGCACTTGCTCTTGCAATGCTTCTCACTTCAAACATTTGCTCCCACTCACCTCTTCAACCTTCAAGTCCTTGTGGGTGTGATTCGGTGAGTTGCTTCACAAGGAGGAGTCTAGCTCACTCACTTCGAACTCTTGACTAAATCAAGTGCATACGTTTAAGGAGGAGATGAACTCACTCAACTAAAGAGGAGATCGATCTCACTCTATTTAGGAGGAGCTTCAAGGATATTACACAAGCAAATGAGAGAAAAAACTGCATATAGAAATTACTATGCCACGGCCGAATGGCACAATTTGGCCCCTAGCTAGAGAACAACATAAAGAGCTTGACATTACGAATCCAACAAAAAAAAATGGAGCAAGAAACGGAGTTGTATTGAGGTCACAACGAAGTTTTGAAGTTTTGCTCCCAGGGCCAGCTCCTGCCTTATCTGCGGCGGTCTTCCTCCGCGACGGCGAGCTCCAGCGCCCCAAAAGAGTAGCTGCATGGCTCAGCTCGCTCCTGCTGTGCCCTGGATGGTTCCAGCGCCTTAGGGGGGCCTTGTTGTTGCTCCAGTGGGCTTATTGGTGTAGTAGATGGCCCTACTAGCGTAGTCTACTGTCGCCCTTGATCCCAGGAGCCCGCTTCGCACACACGAGTCCTCCACGGCAATTGTTGTGGTTATGAGCGTCGACACATGTGCGAAACGAGGTTGGCGATCTTGAAAGTCCTAGAGTGGGCCGCCTTAGTCGCTCAAGAGGTTAGAGTCGTCGCCCAAGACGACCGACGGTCGTCCCATGAACGTAAAGACTGTTTGGGCCGTCAGCGTAGGACTTCTGGCTCTGGATACCAGTGTAGAAATCTGCTAAGTAGGTAACGTCAAAACGCAAAAGCTCTCAGTGTTTCAATCGCGAGTGGGTCGAGGAGTGACCCCGGACTTCGCCGAGTCCCCTCTTCTTACGGGTCATACCCGAGTCGCGTCGTCATAGAGCAAAACCGACATTTTGAAGTTACGCATTACTTTCGTGTCTACAGTTATTATTATCTTGACGATTATGTCTGTTGTGTTTCCCACTTCATTTGGTGCTCCTTTTCCTTTTGTCAAGAGCCCGTTCAAGTATATTTTATTCAATAAATAGGAAGTCACCGATGGACTAAGGGTACGGTAACAACCTCTCACCTAATATGGCGAGGGTTTAACACATTTCCACGTAGGCAAAATGTGGTATGGAGGCATAAGTTCGATTTTCCTTGTCTTGTCTATGGTAATCAAAACAAGCCCCTAGTGGTTGGTTGTCCCTTTCCAACCTCCACATGGTTTTTATAATTGACCATGCCAACTGGCATAGTCAAGCCTTTTCTATGAAATACTTTAAAACGTAAAACATTTCATCTCTACACCATGCCCATGATCGGAAATTGCTCTGTTTATGTTGCCAGGGCTGATAGCGGTATTGTCGGTGCCGCGCTATGCTATGAATTTGAACCGCGGAATTGCCAGTATTACGTTACGGTGTTTTTCTTAGGTACCGGTACGGTATCGGTACTAACTTGTGAACATACCCTTCTATCATACCGCATTATTGTACCGCGGAACCATTGTCTAAACAAACATCAAAATGTAAATGTACCGATAATGCATTACTGGTTGTGCAATCGAGCATCATGTTCTGTAGGAGGATAAATGCAACTTTGGCATGGTCATGCACGTCGAGTGGAACACTTCTACTTTGAAAACTTCCATTTCGAGTAGCTCATCAGAATTCCTTGCCCCATGAAAGAAGAAGATTGACCTCATAACTTGATACCCTCAACTCAGTGGTATTGCTTTAAAAATATCCTAGCATGTTTCCTCATCCGCCAGTCAACATTGCAACGAGGAGCAAGTCGAACTCTCAGGTCAAAGGTGGGGTTCATGGGGTGTGGGTGCGAAAAGCTGTTTTTGTTTTTAAGCTCATCACGTTTGGAAAGTGTTTGATCATTTATCAATTTGATGTTTCCTTTCTCACGTCTATCTGCTCCATGAAAAGGTATATTGTTCACAATTTGTTGATTGTTTTACTAAATACAAGCGTTGTCAAAGATGATTGTTTGCAAGAAACTTATTTTCTCTCTCAGCCGCCATGTTTTTTTTCATGTAAAGAAACGTAATCCTCTAATAGGATCGTATGGATCTTGTTGATTAGATCCAATACTTATCCATTGAGTACTGTGGTACTGATTTTGTACCGCGATAAACTGTGACCTTCAAGCAAGGGTATACCGTGTACCGTGGTGCTCCCAACGTACCTTGGTATTTTATCAATACCGTACGGACTGCAGTAGCGGTACCAGTATCGATACTGAGCTGCCAAAAAACAATAATACCGCAGCATTCGAACCATGGTAGTCTGGCACCACGATACTTGAGTACCGCCGTATTGAATACCGCGGTATTACAGCCCTGTCTATGGCGCATATAACCTTGTCTTTCAAGTACGGAAGGTACAAAATCTGTACCTTCCGTACTTGAAAGATGTGATTTTCTGAAGGTATGGAAGGTGCAAAACTTGTACGATACGAATCCAATGAACAAAATTAGAAATAATTCCGTGAAATATTTCTTCTTAACATGGTCGTTGTCGCATGACCTCACATTTAAACATGTTCTTCAGAAAATCTGACCAAGTTGAATTCTCCATTTTCACTTGGTGGAATGGAAAAACTGCATTATTAATTTTCTTAAGCTCGTTACATTTCACATGGGTTTACTTACCGTAATACCCCTTCCATTTGACTAAAATAGTTTTTTTCCTTCGACCATTGAAGCACATTAACTGTTTTGCTGTTTTGGATGAATCACTCTCAAAACTACAATATTCCTATTCATGTACACACGATTTCACGTTCTGCGCGCAGCCCCCTGAGATTGCGAGCAGAACATGAGATATCCACGTTACGCGCGCGCAGTCCTCCGTGGACTGCTCGCGGACATGGCAAGCTGCGACTTTCGTGACAAGTTGCGAAGCTAGCGAAGAAGGAAGCTGCGATGCTTGCCTCGATTGCAAAGGGTGGGGCGAGCTGCGAGGTGCGACATGCACACTTAAAAGACTTGACAACCGACGTTCCAGGGGAACTCCGAGGACGTAAAGGGACTTTTCGGCCAAAATCAAGCACCTAAACAATACAAGGGCTTTGGACGACACAGGTTGGAAATTCCAAGGTTAAAGATTATAGTCGAATATAACTGTCACTAAACTTAGTTTACGAAAAAAGTCTAATGTAAGGGGAAGTACGGTAATGTGCTTCCTTGGTTCTCAAAATATCGTCTTCCAAAGAGGTTTCAAATGATACAAAAACATCAACATTAATTGGAAGCCAAAATGTAGTGAACTCACAGGAAGCTTGGTCAACTAGGCCAAAACCGTGGTACTTGAGGGTCTCTGACCCTCAAGTCAACCCATTTGCAGGCCCACAGGCCAAGACCACTTCAAGCCATGTGGCACACTGGCACTACGTTCCTCCGACATAAGAATGGACTTGCCCTCGGTGTCCATAATAGGTATCGAAATCCAACGCTCTGCCACCAGATGTAGCAGACGGGAAGCCTGGCCGAATAGGCCGAAAATGTGGTATGTGAGGGTCCTTGACCCTCAAGTCATCCCATCTGCTACCCCATGGACCACGACCAGTTCAAGCCACGTGGCACACTTGTGCTAGACAAAAGGTGAAAGCCGGTCTTTAGCCTTCTCCATCTGCTCCATTTGAACATCGTTATATATAAGAAATTATGCAGTCGCTCTACATGAGTAGATTCAGACATTCCATACTGTCTTTTACATTCATCTATTTTCTTGAACGAATTGTGATAATGAAATCTGACTATGATTTATGGTCATGTTACTTTGGACCTGTTTTTCTTCGAGGCCTCTACTGTTATTCTGGTGTTGTTTTTGGTCGAAAATCTGTTCATCTCCTTGGTATGTCCATAGACTTAAAGGTTCAAAATATTTGGACCTCAATCGCATCAGCGAGCTACGAAGCGAGCTCGCGGCTCGTTTCGCAGCTTGCCTACCCCTCTTGCACGGCCAAGCGGGCCTTCCGGAAGGGACTCCATGCATGGGAAGGCGTTCCTATGCTTGAAGTTTGCCACGTCCGTGCTCAGGCTCGAAGGGGGGTTTCACACAAAACATGGATATTTGACGTTCCATGCACAGTCCCTGGGAGGCTGCGTGCGGAAAATAAAAATGTGTGTATAAAATAAAGGATTTGATAATTTCCATGGTGATTCTTCCATGACTGTAGATTAAGTTGTGTGCGTGAATGTGTCGTCGAAGGAAGATAACTTTTTAGTCGAACGTAAGAGAAATTGTGGTAGATGTTATTGAAATATCCTTGTATGTATTATTTTTGGTTCCATATAGATCATTTAAAAAGACATATATCTTATCGTTTTCTTTGTTAGACCTGAAATATGGGTTTGAGACCTTCGTTTGTAATGCAGCTTAAGTTGCCCCCTAATTATGAGCTCATCCGTAGGGGCGAAGCGTTTGAGTACATCGTGTTCACGTCTGCTGGTTTCGCAAGTTAGGCACCGCGATCGCTCCGCACAGCGAGATCCTCGCGAGGATCTCGCTGCTGGTACCTCCTCTTATTCGAACAGGCACGAGGACCTGCTGCTTGCTCAAATGTCCGCTGAGACTGTTGCCGCATCTGAAGTGATCAGAACTATGTGGCAAAGCAGATCTTCGTGTTGAAGACATGCGACCTGACGGGATTCGTTCATTCAATTCGTACGCGATCTTGCAGAGTCACTTGACGCAAGTTGCAGATTTTAGCAACACCTGTCCAACTGGCCAGAGTTGGCTTCGCTGTTCTGCTTCTGCTACCAAGGGCGCTGCCTCTCTTGTACCGAGAACGAACCACCAGGGCTATCTTTTACTCACACGGGGCCATTTCCAAGGAAGAAGCCAAGCCGTTTGTTCGCAGTGTGAATCGTTCGGCTCCGTCTAGCCAACATGCATAGACGCCAGGTGTTTTGGTCCGCCCTCACTGCAATATCAAGAGTGGTGGCTTGCGGCAGTCATCACCCCACAATGCCGGTTGTTGGTTGTTTGCGCTCATTGTGCTCTGTTGTGTCCTCCCGGCTTGTGTACATCGGCGTGCAGATGACTGACGGCAAGACTCGACGCTGGTGGAGTGTCGTCCGGTGGAGCCGACGCACGCTGAGGTCGTCTCGTTGTTCGCTGGAGCCTCCTCCCTCCGGCGACGTGTTCAGCTCCATCGGCAGGCCTCCTCGGCGGTCGCACTGCCGGCAGTCACTGCCGCCGCAGTCGCTGTCTGCATGCGTCTAGCACGTACTGTCGTGCCTGCGTCGTCGTGCACTGCCTAGGGTCCCAGTTGCGTGTTGCATGACCCTGTTTGGCAGCATAAACCGTCGTGGGCACTATCTGGGTTTAGGCTGCCATAACTCCTCGCTACTATTTTTCTAGCAGATTCTGACCGCACGGCTGCGTTCGCAGCGTCGGTATTATGGTATGGTCCAGTTTTCAGGCAAAACGGACGACGCCCGGGTTTTGGGCTGTCGACTGCCTGGCAGGCCTCACCGAGAAAACCTGCCAGCCTGAACTGAGCTATTTTCTGATTGGCTGATGGACTGAGTAACAAGCTCTACAGAGCTGGGGGGGGGGGCTAGAACTTGGAGGGGTCCCCCATTGCTGTTCATTCTTCATTCCTATTCAGTCATTGTCAGTTTTCAGCTGCTTTCTGGCGCTAACTCTGGCGCGCGCGTTTCTGAGTAACAAAACCCAGAGCCTCCAGACTTAGACTCTAGAGCAGCAGACTGAGGGGGCAGCTGACTTAAGCAACGAGCTTGGAAGCCCGCACGCTGCATCAACAACGCTGCTGCCCCAACATGCTGCATAGTTTCCAGTTTGGTATCAGAGCCAGAGCGTAGCAGCAGTAGCAGAAGACTTGCGAACAGGTGCCAGACAACACCGGCGGACTTCCCATACGCGCCAGTGCAGGGGAAATGCTGCCGGATTTTTTTCCGACAGCATTGACCCTCATAGTGGCGGCGTCAGAATTTCTCCCACGGCCACTGGGCCAGGGGAAATGCTGCCAAAATTTTTCGGCAGCACTGACCCCCACGCGTGACGCGAGGAGGTGAGCGGCAGGCGGCGTCTAACGGCTGTGGGCGACACGCACGCGGCAACGTCACCCAGGTGCAGTGTCTGGCACCACCAGCAGCAGCAGGCAGAAGCAGCAGCTCGTAGTACTCTGCAGCAGCAGCAGCAGCTCGCAGCAGCAGCAGCTCGCAGCAGCAGCAGCAGCAGCCCGCAGTAGCAACAGCTTGCAGCAACAGCAGCAGCAGCGTGCAGCAGCAGCAGCAGCGTGCAGCAACAGCAGCAGCGTGCAGCAGCAGCAGCAGCCCGCAGCAGCAGCCGGCTGTAGCAGCCCGCAGCAGCAGCATGCAGCAGCAGCAGCACGCAGCAGCTGCAGCAGCGTGCAGCAGCAGTAGCGGGCTGCAGCAGCTGGTGCAGCGAGCTGCAGCAACCGACAGTTGCAGCAGCAGCAGCAGCAGCAGCTGCCGGCCGCGGCTGCTGCTGCCCGCTGCTCGCAGCAAGCGAGTAGCGAGCAGCAGCCCGCTGCTGCCAGTGAGCAGCAGCTCGCTGCTGCTGGGCGAGCAGCAACACGCTACTCGCACCAGACAGCGGGCTGCTGCCCGCTGTGACCAGAGAAAAAAAGAAAAAAAAACGAAAAATAAAGGCGAACACAAAAAATCCCCCACCCTTGCTGCAGCAGCCTGTACCTGTAGTGAGCAGCTGCTACAGCCCGCAGCAGCTGCAGCGAGCAGCTGCTGCAGCCCGCAGCAGCTGCAGCAGCTCTCAACTGCAGCAGCGAGCTGTAGCAGCTTGCTGCTGCAGCAGCAGCAGCATCAGCAGCTGCAGCAACAGTAGCAGCTGCAGCAGCAGCAGCAGCAGCAGTAGCAGCAGCAGCAGCAGTTGCAGCAACAGCAGCAGCAGCTGTAGCAGCTGCAGCAGCGGCAGCAGCAGTAGCAGCGGCAACAGCAGCAGCAGCAGCAGCAGCGGCAGCAGTAGCAGCAGCAGCTGCAGCAGTAGCAGCAACAGCGGCAGCAGCAGCAGCAGCAGCAACAGCAGCAGCAGTAGCAACAGCAGCAGCGGCAGCAATAGCAGTAGCAGCAGCAGCAGCAGCGGCAGCTACAGCAACATGAGCACCAATAACAGCAGCGGCGGCCCCAACATTCCCCGCTGCTGACGTCAGCACCCCTCTGCTGACGTCACTGCTGACGTCACTGCTGACGTCACTGCTGACATCATCAACAAAAAAAAAGGAACAAAGAGCAAGGGGGAAAGCACCTGCAACAAGAAAAAAAAAGGGACACCAAGGCATGGCTGATAGTCCAGGCGAGGGGGGGTCCTCCTCTGATGGGGGGACCCCCACCCCTCCTTTCTTGCAGCGCTTGCTGCAGCATCAGCAGCAGCAGCAGCACCCGCCGCTGCTGCAGCAGCAGCAACCGCCGCCGCCGCAGGACCAGCAGCTGCCGCCGCCGCCGCCGCCATTGTAGCAGTAGCAGCCACCACCTCTCCAGCAGCAGCCGCCGCCGCTACAACAGCAGCCGCCGCTCATAGAGCAGCAGCCACCGCCGCTGCAGCAGCAGCAGCCGCCGCCTCTACAGCAGCAGCCGCCACCGCCGCTGCAGCCGCAGCCGCCGCCCATACAGCAGCAGCCACCGCCGCAGCAGTAGGAGCAGCCGCCCCCTCCACAGCAGCAGCAGCAGCAGCATCAGCTACCGCCCATTGGTGTGGTCGGCGGCAATCTTGACCCCCTTGCGGCTCTTCAGCAACAGCTCGCCGCCCTGACGCAGCAACTTGCTGCGCTACAGCCGGTAGCCGCCCGGACTGCCACCAGTGGTCCACCATCGTTCGTCCCTCCAGGGCACGCCAGCCCAGCTGTGTCTGCTGCCACGTACTACCTAACACAGCAGCAGACTCAACGCCAGCGGCAGACAGTCACCTCCGTCCTTGGCCCCACTCCGGGTGCCTGCCGTAGGCAGAAGGACTTTGAGATGCCGCCGCCGCCGCTTCAGGCCGGCGAGCAGTTCCGGAGCTGGGAGCTCAGCTTCCGGATCTGGGCGCAGGGTGAGGGCCTCTGGGCATATTACACCCTCCCTTATGACTCCACCCAGGCCGACCAGCTGTATGACGCTGGTCGCGCCGTCCGTGCCCTCGTCCCAGTCGCCCCTCCAGCTTCCCGCCTGGCCTTAGAGCCTTTCCTTGGCGACGTCACGGCTGGCAACATCCCAGACCCTGCAGCCGCCTGGCACGCCCTCACCAGGCCCCATCGCCTGTCCAGCGACGCTGAGATCAGCCGTCTGCTCTGGGAGTTCAACTCCCTGCACATGGGGGCGACCGAGTCGGTCACTGCCTACTGGCAGCGGGCGGAGGACATGCTCCGTCGTCTCGGCACGTCTGCTCCGCCCCCTCTGTCCGCGCTCCTCACCATCAAGCGCGGCGCCACTAGCGACTACGCAGACGTCTTCGTCCACTACCCCCAGGACGTCCTCTCCACCATGGTGACCCAGGGCACCCTCATGCCTTGGGCATACGAGCTCTTCCTCCGCATTGAGGAAGCTCGCCAGGAGTCCCTTCTCCATCGCACGGAGGCGCTCGCATCCCCTGCCGTCGCCTCCCCTACTGTCGCCTCCCCTGCTGTTGCCTTCGTGGCTGTTGCCTCTCCCGCCGCAGCTACCTCATCGTCGTCGGGGAAGAAGAAGAAGAGTCGGAACACGAAAGGCAAGGGTCAGCTGCAGCAGCAGCAGCAGGAGTCATCGACTGGGTCCAGCGGTGGTGGCTCGGTCTGCCACAACTGTGGTCAGCCCGGGCACGGGTGGTACACGTGCCCTCTCCCGACGGACGAGGCGCGCGTCATCGCTACCATGCGGCGCCAGCGAGAGCGCCGTCTCGCATCTGCCGCCGTCGCCGCTGCTGGCCCTTCCACCTTGACCTCGTCCAGCGGCTCTACCACTCCGGCAGCTCCGCCTGTCCCGCAGACACCTGCGTCGGAGCAGTACTACCCGCAGCCGTCGACGTCTCCGCTCCCTTCACCGGCGCACTCCTCCTACTACCCGGGCTCCGACACCGTCACTCCGCATTCCGTCTACGCTCCCGGGCCCTCCTCCCGTGAGCGTCAGCTGGAGCACTTCATCGCGCTCCAGCTCGGCCTGCCTCGCCCTCCTCCCCAGGGAAGTGCGAGTTGCATCACCTCCTGCCCTCCTGCCCAGCCCTACATGACTGAGACTGAGCTACGGTCGTGTCCCGTTTCCGCGTCTGTCTCATCGTCACCCGTAGGCTCCTCCGCCCCTCTTCTTGATGATGTTGCTTGGCTTGACGATTGGCAGTCCCGTTTCGCGCCTTCGTCCTCCGCGTCCGCGTCCCTCGCCTGCTGCCATGTGACCGTTAGCGATCTCGCGACCCCGGTCCAGGACCCTGCTACGACCTGGATCATCGACTCCGGGACCACGCATCACATGACGGCCTCTCGTGAGGCCTTCAGTATGCTCGGTCCTGTCGGCGATGTCTCCGGTGTCCGGACAGGATCCGGCCAGGTGTTACCTGTCCGTGGTGTTGGCGTCGTTCGTTTTCGAGGTCCTGCCGGTGACGTCTTCCTGACCGATGTCCTCTTCGTCCCTGGTCTAGAGCTCAGCCTCCTGTCCGTGACTGCCCTTGACCGCATGAGCATGGATGTAGTTCACTCGCGTGGTGTTGGCACTGTGTCGTTGCGTCCGTCTGGTCTTGTCGTCTTGCACGCCACCGCCCGTGGCAACCTGTGGCATGTTCCTCGTCTCTCCTGTTCTCCTCCCGCCTCCTCCTCGTCGGCCGCCACAGGCCATGTGCTCGTCACCAGTACGCTCTCTCCTCAGCACACCCACCTCTTGCACCGCCGCCTCTGCCACGTCCACTCGGCCGCTGTGGACAGCATGCTTCGCACCCGGCCTGCCTTTGGCCTTGACACGGAGACGTTCCCTCTCCCGTGCCCCACTGAGTGCATTGACTGCACTCAGGGGAAGATGCACCGGTCCACATACCCCTTGTCTGACTCTCGTGCATCCGCCCCTCTCGACCTTGTCCATTTGGATGTCATGGGCCCTTCTCCCACCGAGTCAGTCGGCGAGCACGGCCGCTATGTCCTCACCCTCACGAACGACTATTCTCGCTATCGCTGGGTCTTCTGTCTTAGGCAGAAGAGCGATGTCGCCCGGGCCATCCAGGACTGGCTTGTCCTCACACAGCGCGCGTGTGGCCGCTCCCTTTGCCGCTTTCGCTCTGATCGCGGTGGCGAGTACATGGGTGAGGCTACGACTTTCCTCGCCTCCCGCGGCATCCACCACAAGACATCGGCGCCCTACACACCCGCCCAGAACGGTGTCTCCGAGCGGTGGAACCGGACCATGGCTGACGCCGTCCGCACCATGCGTGTCGAGTCCGGTCTCTCCGAGGGCTTCGACTTTGAAGCCATGGCTTACATGACCTGGGTCTGGAACCGGATTCCCCACGGTCCCCTTCCTCGGCAGTCCACGCCGTACTTGCATTGGTGCGGTCAGCGCGCTGACCTCTGCCCCGCTCGCGTCTGGGGTTGTGTCGCCATTGTCTGGCTGCCCGCCCCGCAGCAAGGTGGCAAGCTCTCCCCCCGCGGCCGTCCTTGCACCTTCCTCGGTGTCTCTCGTCAGTCCAAGGCCTGGCGCTTCTGGGACCCCTCCCGGCACTGCATCATCGAGTCCCGGGATGCCCTCTTCTTCGAGGACCTGTTTCCTCGCGACCTCATTCGCTCCGGCTCGTCTGTGTCTATCCCGTCGCGTTGGGGAGTGGTGAGTCCGTCCTCCGTCCTACCGCGTCCGGGTGACACCGTCGCGTTCGCTGGTCCCTCCGGGCCAGCTGCCCCAGCCGCGTCCGCTCGTCCCTCCGGGCCAGCAGCCCCAGTCGCGTCCGCTGGTCCCTCCGGGCCAGCAGCCCCAGTCGCGTCCGCTGGTCCCTCCGGGCCAGCTGCCCCAGTCGCGTCCGCTGGTCCATCCAGGCCAGCTGCCCCAGTCGCGTCCGCTGGTCCCTCCGGGCCAGCTACCCCAGTCGCGTCCGCTGGTCCCTCCGGGCCAGCTGCCCCAGTCGCGTCCGCTGGTCCATCCAGGCCAGCTGCCCCAGTCGCGTCCGCTGGTCCCTCCGGGCCAGCTACCCCAGTCGCGTCCGCTGGTCCCTCCGGGCCAGCTACCCCAGTCGCGTCCGCTGGTTCCTCCGGGCCAGCAGCCCCAGTCGCGTCCGTTGGTCCCTCCGGGCCAGCTGCCCCAGTCACGTCCGCTGGTCCATCCGGGCCAGCTGTCCCAGTCGCGTCCCCTGGTTCCTCCGGGCCAGCTGCCCCGGTCGCGTCCGCTGGTCCCTCCGGGCCAGCTGCCCCAATCGCGTCCGCTGGTCCCTCCGGGCCGACAGTCCCAGTCTCCTCCACTGGCCCGTCAGACTCAGCGTCGTCACGCGCCTTGCCACGCTACACACGTGGCCCCGGCGGTAGCCTCCGACCCAGGCCGTCGGTGAGCGTGCAAACCGCCGCACCGCGCTCGGTGGCGCCTCGACCCCCAGTGGCTCCACGTGCCTCCTCCACTCCCACGGTCGTGAGCGGGGACCCTGGCACCAAGGCCCTGGGCCTGACCACCTCGGCCATCATTGCCGATCTGCACCCGGGCTCAACATTGGGCTACGCCATGCTCCATCACGAGCATCGGCATGCTATCGTGGCTGCCCTTGCGCGCATCCCACCTGGGGCGCGAGAGGCACACGCTCTCTCAATCCGCTCCACAGCACGCTCGGAGGACCCAACCACCTTACGCGATGCACGAGCCTCTCCTAAGGCCGTACACTGGGACGCTGCCTGCGCCGATGAGCTCGCTGCTATCCGACAGCACCACGTATACGACCTCGTCGACCTTCCTCCAGGTCGGAAGGCTATTGGCGCCAAGTGGGTCTTTCGGCGCAAATGGAAACCCGACGGGTCCCTGGACAAGTACAAGGCCTGCCTCACTGCCAAGGGGTTTGCCCAGGTCCCTGGGGTCGACTATGACCAAATCTTTTCCCCAGTTGGCCGGTTCTCTACCAGTCGAGCGCTCTTCAGCCTGGTCGCCCAGCATGGGTGGGAGCTGCATCAGATGGATGTGAGCAACGCTTTTCTCCATGGTTTACTGGAGGGTGAGGAGCTTTACATGGTGCAGCCAACAGGATATGACGACGGCACCGGGAGAGTGTGGCGCCTGCGTAAGGCCCTTTATGGCCTGAAGCAGCCGCCTCGGTGCTGGAACCAGGAGATCAGCAGCACGCTCCTTCGTGGTGGGCTCCAGCGCAGCACCGCGGACCCTGCACTGTTTGTCAGTCCGCGAGGCCAGACCTTCGCTGCTGTTCTGGTGTACGTCGACGACCTTCTCATTGTGTCGCCAGACACGGCCGCCATCCAGCGCATCAAGGACCTGCTGCACGCCACCTACCAGATGAAGGATCTCGGGTCTGCCCGAGTCTTCCTGGGCATGGAGCTCGAGCATGATCGCTCCCAGGGCATCCTCCATGTCCATCAGGCTGCTTNCTCACCCATGTCGCCCGATGGCCAGGTGAAGCTGAAGAGTCCTGACCCAGCTGTGGTGGGGGGGCCAATTGACGTGACCACGTACCTGCGAGTCATCGGGTCACTGATGTTCCTGGCGACGACGATGCGTCCAGACATCGCGTTCGCCGTCAACCTCCTGGCCCAATTTTCTCAGGAGCCGCGTCACCTCCACCACGAGGTCGCGATCCGAGTACTGCGCTATGTCGTCTCAACTCCTCGGCGAGGTCTCATGTTCCGCCGTCAACCGTCTGTTGTCGCAGTGGGCTACACCGACAACGACTGGGCCGGCAGTCCGGACGGTAAGAGTCGCATAGGCTGGATCTTTCTGATTGGCAGCACGGCTGTGTGCTGGCGCAGTGGCAAACAGGGATGCATTGCACGCAGCACTGCTGAGGCTGAGTACGTGGCTCTTGGGTCAGGCGCGTGTGAGAGTGTGTGGTTGCGTTGTCTGCTGTCCGAGTTGCGTCAGTCTGTCCCATCCATCACGTTGCATTGTGACAATGAGAGTGCCATGGCCATCGCCGACAATGACGGCGTGCATCACACACGCACAAAGCACATCAACGTTGAGTATCACTATGTGCGTTCATTGTTGCATGACAGCAGCATCAGCATCGTGTGGGTTGAGACAGCACGGCAGTTGGCTGACTTCCTGACTAAGGCACTGAAGCGCGACTCGTTCAAGAAGGCTGTGAGTTCGGTCGGNTACGTCTCTGCATGCCCTGGGGGAGTGTGGATGTTGACTGTGTCTCTGCCCGCCCATGTGCACTATGCCTGTGAGTCATGGGGGAGTGTTGGTTGTTTGCGCTCATTGTGCTCTGTTGTGTCCTCCCGGCTTGTGTACATCGGCGTGCAGATGACTGATGGCAAGAATCGACGCCGGTGGAGTGTCATCCGGTGGAGCCGACGCACGCTGAGGTCGTCTCGTTGTTCGCTGGAGCCTCCTCCCTCCGGCGACGTGTTCAGCTCCATCGACAGGCCTCCTCGGCGGTCGCACTGCCGGCAGTCACTGCCGCCGCAATCGCTGTCTGCATGCGTCCAGCACGTACTGTCGTGCCTGCGTCGTCGTGCACTGCCTAGGGTCCCAGTTGCGTGTTGCATGACCCTGTTTCGCAGCATAAACCGTCGTGGGCACTATCTGGGTTTAGGCTGCCATAACTCCTCGCTACTATTTTTCTAGAAGATTATGACCGCACGGCTACGTTCGTCGCGTCGGTATTATGGTATGGTCCAGTTTTCAGGCAAAACGGACGACGCCCGGGTTTTGGGCTGTCGACTGCCTGGCAGGCCTCACCGAGAAAACTTGCCAGCCTGAACTGAGCTATTTTCTGATTGGCTGATGGACCGAGTAACAAGCTCTACAGAGCTGGGGGGGGGCTAGAACTTGGAGGGGTCCCCCATTGCTGTTCATTCTTCATTCCTATTAAGTCATTGTCAGTTTTCAGCTGCTTTCTGGCGCTAACTCTGGCGCGCGCGTTTCTGAGTAACAAAACCCGGAGCCTCCAGACTTAGACTCTAGAGCAGCAGACTGAGGGGGCAGCTGACTTAAGCAACGAGCGTGGAAGCCCGCACGCTGCNTTCCTGACTAAGGCACTGAAGCGCGACTCGTTCAAGAAGGCTGTGAGTTCGGTCGGCGTGCGTCTGTGAGTGGCTCTCTCTTTATCTCTTCCTACGTCTCTGCATGCCCTGGGGGAGTGTGGATGTTGACTGTGTCTCTGCCCGCCCATGTGCACTACGCCTGTGAGTCATGGGGGAGTGTTGGTTGTTTGCGCTCATTGTGCTCTGTTGTGTCCTCCCAGCTTGTGTACACCGGCGTGCAGATGACTGATGGCAAGACTCGACGCCGGTGGAGTGTCGTCAGGTGGAGCCGACGCACGCTGAGGTCGTCTCGTTGTTCGCTGGAGCCTCCTCCCTCCGGCGACGTGTTCAGCTCCATCGACAGGCCTCCTCGGCGGTCGCACTGCCGGCAGTCATTGCCGCCGCAATCGCTGTCTGCATGCGTCCAGCACGTACTGTCGTGCCTGCGTCGTCGTGCACTGCCTAGGGTCCCAGTTGCGTGTTACATGACCCTGTTTCGCAGCATAAACCGTCGTGGGCACTATCTGGGTTTAGGCTGCCATAACTCCTCACTACTATTTTTCTAGAAGATTATGACCGCACGGCTACGTTCGTCGCGTCGGTATTATGGTATGGTCCAGTTTTCAGGCAAAACGGACGACGCCCGGGTTTTGGGCTGTCGACTGCCTGGCAGGCCTCACCGAGAAAACTTGCCAGCCTGAACTGAGCTATTTTCTGATTGGCTGATGGACTGAGTAACAAGCTCTACAGAGCTGGGGGGGGGCTAGAACTTGGAGGGGTCCCCCATTGCTGTTCATTCTTCATTCCTATTCAGTCATTGTCAGTTTTCAGCTGCTTTCTGGCGCTAACTCTGGCGCGCGCGTTTCTGAGTAACAAAACCCGGAGCCTCCAGACTTAGACTCTAGAGCAGCAGACTGAGGGGGCAGCTGACTTAAGCAACGAGCGTGGAAGCCCGCACGCTGCATCAACAACGCTGCTGCCCCAACATGCTGCATAGTTTCCAGCTCCGGTGTCTTATGATCCACTTCCAATGGTTGCAAGCCTCAGCACCCTCACATTCCGCTCCACTCTCCCACAAAAACTGGCAACATCTGCAAACATCTCTCCGGGAGATACTGGAATGCGCCACCGTCCTTTTCACAACATCAGTTACACCACAAGAATTTACAACAGCATCACAACTCCTCCACCTTCTGGAGTTCCTATCCTCATCAATGGGCAAACCTTAGAACACGTTCCTATCGATGGAATGCGCACAGTCAGAGAGCTTCTCTTTGCCATGAAGATGCTTGTTCCCAGTCTCAACAGATTCTCCATTCTTGATTTCGTCGTCCGCGTCATGCCTCAGGACAAGCCTGTGACTCTAGCTGACGAGTTGAGACCTGTTATCGAGGAGCTGAAGGCATACGAAGATTCTTACCTCTGTCTCACATCACCCGAGCCTATGAATGTGCTCTTCCCCTCTGAAGATGAGCTTGTTTCAGCAAGAGTGTGCTCCGACACCAACATATGCTACCTGGGTAAGCAAGGCTCCTCTGTCTCTTCCCCACCCTCAACGTTATCCCGTAAGCAGAAAGAAAAGGAACAGACCAGAAGGAAAAACCAAGGCCCCCTTGTTCACTTTCCACACCCCCTTCCGGCTTTAAATTTCCTTCTTATTCTTCCCGCCCTTCGATCATCGACCCCGTTATCCACATGATGTCCACACTGTTGTGATTTGTGCTGTTCCTGTACAGTTTACTGTGACCACTCGGCCGTGTCCATACTCGTGTAGATCCCTGAGGCAGGCGGCCCTGGTGACACCGGCGTGACGACAGGCGGCGGACTACCCGTCCGGAGCTGACCGACCACTGTCCCAGAGCCCCAGATGTCACCGGGACTTCTTGCTGTGTCTTCTACGTCTTGCTGGCGCCTTTCGGCGGACTGGGCATGAGGCCCATTTGCATGTTTTTGCATTGTATACTCGCTTTCAGTCGATGGATGCATGCATGTGACCAGTCGTTGCGTGCGTCTTTTGATTCTGCACGTCTAGGTTCAGACGGCGTAGGATTATGACATGTGTGCGCAGAGTTACGGCCAAAACAGTGGTTTTGGGCCGGTTTTAGGACAGCTCTTGGACTGCCGCGTGCGACACCCGCCGTGCGCCGCGGCAGGTATTTATGCCCTGGACCTGTCAGTTGTCATTTCTCTCTGCATATGCT